>RJWT010029575.1:0-14883 GCA_004365215.1 Cuniculus paca | reverse complement strand
GGCTGGTGCTTAGGCCACTGAGCCAACTCCCTGGCCCTTGTCTTTTTGAGACAGGGTCTCACTATACTGTTCAGGCTGGCCTTGAGCTCACTTTGTAGCCCAGACTGGTCTTGTATGCTCAACGATCCTCCTGTCTCAGTCTCCCAAGTGCTGGGATTACAGGCGTGCGCCACCAGGCCCAGTGACTCCGCCACTTCTGCTCAGGGCTAGGAATCTAGAGCCTGGCTGCTGAAACCCTCTGTGTTCCCCACAGGGACCACAGTCACTATGCTTGCCAGAGACCCTCCATTTGGCATCTGCCACTGGCTCCTGGATTCCAAGCTCACCTGGAAAACCTGGGTCGCATATGGCGTTCCTACTGCAAGGCAGTCTGGGAAATGTAGTTTTTCTCCTTCTAGGCATGATGCTACAGGTGTCACACAGGGGATGGGATGAGCATGGGGGATTAGGATGGGTGTTGAGACTAAGTCAGTCAGTACTGGATGCCACAGGCCACATCTATGACAGTGAGAAAAGTCCTCCGCTTTCCAAGAGCTCACAGTGGAGGAGTGGACCAGTATCAGTGAATTATTCCAGGAGGAATAAACATCATGTGAGGAAATTACCAAAAGTAGCAAGAATGTATTCCCTCTAACAGGACCTAATAAGGACAGAGGTATCATCCTCCATGACTGTGAAAGCATTTAGAGGATAACCAGACAAGGAGCTGGTGGGAGCAGCGCTCCAGGGAAGAGGAAACATCACAGCCAAAGGCCCAGTGGTAGGGAAGGTGAGGGAGTGAGAGCAACCGAGGGAGGGTCAGGTAGTTGGAGAACAGAGAACAAAGGAAGTGCGGAAGGAAGTAGAGAGGGGGGAAGGCAACATCCCATAACCCGGTGGTCCATGTTGAGGAGCTCAAACTCTCCTAAGGGCGCTAGCGAGCCATGGAAAGTTTATGAGCAGGCCAACAACATGATAATACTCCTAATATTTTTGTTTGTTTGTTTGTTTGTTTGAGACAAGGTCTTGCTATGTAGCCCAGGCTGGCCTCAAACTTGCACCAATCCGATCTTCCTGCCTCAGCCTCTTGAGTGCTGGGATTACAAGTGTGCATCACCAATACCTGGCAACACTCTCTAATATATTTCAAGTACTTACTCAGTGCCAGACTTTTTGCTAAGCCATTAACATATATCATTTAATAGATATTGGCAATAATCCTATATAATCCTTTGACCAGGGACAAATTTCTTAGCCATTGTGTGCTTCAGTTTCCCCATATGCAAGGGAAGAGGTTCTAATGATAGGACCTTCAACAAAAAGTCATGGGGGTTAAAATGAGTGCTTGACACACTGGAAAGGCTTTCTGTGCCAGGTGTTGCTACGATTATTGTCATTATGCCAATGAGAAAACCTGAACGCCAGAGAGAAGAATTGACGCCCCCAGCTAGGGAGATGTAGACTGGACAGGACAAGGGTGCTGAGGGGGAAGGACTGGGGAGCATGGAGGAGTCACAGCTTCATCCTAGAAGCAACAGGACGTGGACCGCACGCTGGGACCCCCATTGCCAGTCTCTGAACTGCCAGGTTGGCGCCCGATCGCCCCAGCCATGAACTATGTGTGTCCTCCCCACTAGTCCTGCATACCTGGCATCATTCTGCGGCTTTAACGTCTACATAAATGGCATCATATGAATTGTTTATTTCTGCGAGTCCCTTTTCTCACTCAGCGTTATGAATTTAAGATCTAGCCCATTTTATTTTATTTTATATTTGTTTGTTTATTTATTTATTTATTTATTTATTTTTTGTGGCACCGGGGATTGAACTCACGACCTTGTGCTTGCCAGGGAGGCACTTAGACCGCTGAGCTAGATCCCCGGCCCTTAGCCCATTCATTTTAACCACCTGCTGGTGTTCCATTACAGGATCGCGTCGCTGAGGGTTCATCTGTTCTCCTTAGGCACCTACTTGGTCCGGGCTGCTTCTGGCCTATTATGGGCAAAACATCACACTCGTCTCTGCTGACTGACTGCTTCTCTAGGAATCAGGATTGCTTGACCGTGGGGTTTGTGCAATGCAGCTGCCAAATAGTAATGCAACGGAGTTCTTTCCCTACTTCCTCACCAGTGAGAACAACTCCGCCACTTTGCACAACACTTACTGCCCACCAGGCACCTCCTAAACACTCAACATGAAATAACTTTTTAATCCTCCCAAAAAACTTGCTTTGTTTCTTTTTTTTTTTTTTTTGAGATGGGGTCTTGCTATGTAGTTAGGCTGGACTTGAACTCACTAAGTAGCCCATGCTAGACATGAACTTGCATCAATCTTCCTGCCTCAGCCTCCCAAGTGCTGGAATTACAGGCATATGCTGTCATGCCTAGCAAATATTTTTGAAATAAGGTTTCACTCACTACATGCTCCAGGCCAGCTTTGAACTTGCTGTGCAACCCAGGTAGGTTTTCAACTCCTGCCTCAGCCTCCTGAGTACTGGGATTACAGGCGTGCACCACCACATCCAGCCCAAGAAACTTTTTTTTTTTGCACTGGGAATCGAACTCACAACCTTGTGCTTGCCAGGCAGGTGCTGTGCCACTAAGCTATATCCCTGGCCCAAGAAACTGTAATGTAGCAACTGTCATTACCCATATTAAACAGATGGAGAAATAGAGACACAGAGCAATGGAGAAGCAGAGGTACACAGTGATGAAGAAATTGTCCCAAGGTTGCCCAGCCAGGAATGGCAAAGCATGGCTATTCCAGAGCCTGGGATGTTAACAACTCTTCTAGACTTTGGTATTTTCTGGTTTTCAAATTTCTGCCAGTCCACAGCTGTTTCTTCTTTCTTTCTTTCTTTCTTTCTTTCTTTCTTTCTTTCTTTCTTTCTTTCTTTCTTTCTTTCTTTCAGACAGGTTCTCACTATGCAATTCAGGCTAGTCTTGAGCTCAGGCTGGTCTCGAGCTTGCAATGATCCTCCCACCTCAGCCTCCCAAGTGCTGGGATTACAAGTGTGCCGAGGCCATGCCTGGCTCTGCAGCTGTTTCTTAACGTTGTAGTTTGCACTGCCTGCTGAGGAGGGACTGTGATCTTTCCACCCATTTATTGGCCTGGCAGGTGTCTGCTTTGAAACAATGCCCTTTACAGCCTTGGCTGCCCCTGAATTTCTGATCTTCAAAGCCAAGGCTGCCGGAGGACAGACCTTGGGGCAGGCTAGGCACAGAGCGGGGCCCTGATCAAACTGTACAGGACAGAGGCTGGGAATGTGGCTCCACGGCAGAGCGCTTGCTGGGCATACTTGAGGCCCTGGGTTGGATCCACAGCACTTGAGCGCACGCGCACAACCACACACATGCACACACATTCCCGCTGACTGGCAACGTCTCCCACTCCCCTTCCACCCTGGAGCCTGGTGCTGATTAATTCACCATCTGCTTGAATCACTGGTCTGCATCTGTGCAGGCCACTGGCATTGCTCTGCCTCATACTGGTCTCCTTCTGTCCCTGTGGGTGGCCAAGAGCATTTCCACCGCAGGGTTTTGCAGTGCTGGACCACCTGTCCCAGTGCTCTCTCCGTGATGGTCACATCCCACCCTTTGGGGCTCAGCTCCAAAGCCACTTCTCCAGAGCAGCTTCTTGGCCACCTGCCCAGAGGAAAATGACGCACAAGGAGACTGAGTGTAAGCTCCTGAGTGATGGTGAGATTTTAAACTATGTATGAGATCTTACTCTGTGCTGGTATTTCCAGAGTTTCTAAAATGACGATTATTCTTTGTGTGATTTATTTCCTTCTTTCTTTCTTTTTCTTTTGCAGTACTGGGACTTAAACCCAGGACCTTTATACTGAACTTTATTCCAATATTTTTTATTTTGAGACAGGGTCTCACTAAGTCACCAAGTTGCCAGGCTGGGTTCAAATCTGTGATTCTCCTGCTTCAGCCTCCCAGAGTGCTAGGATCACCAGCATGAACCAGCATGCCTGGTTCTCTGTGTGATTTTGTATTTTTTAGAGGGGGGTTTTGAGAAGGAATCTTTATATATTAGAGGGTGTGTATATGGCTTTAAAAAAATTTTTTTTTATTTTTGTGACACCGGGTATTGAACTCATGACCTCATGCTTGCCAGGCAGGCACTTAGGCCACTGAGCTAGATCCCCAGCCCTTGTCTTTTTGAGACAGGGTCTCACTATGCTGTTCAGGCTGGCCTTCAGCTCACTTGGCTTAAATTTAATTTAAAGCCCATCCAAAGAGAGAGTAAATAAAGTTCCTGGGGTCTCTGTTGCCCAGTACTATTGGGTCAGAATTAGATGCTGACTTTTATTTTATTTTATCTTATTTTATGGGTACTGAGAATCGAACTCACGACCTCACACTTACCAGGCAGCTGCTTGTGCCGCTGAACTATATCCCCTGCACAGATGTTGGCATTTTGTAACCTCCAGGATTTCCTTGCTCCCTTCCAGCTGATGGATTTCTCCTCTTGGCTCCAAATCACAAGCCAGAGAGCAAAGCCTCAGATCTGCAAGCCTTCCTGCCATCAGCCTCCTCCACGGATGTCTCTTATCTGCAAAATGGGGATAACGAAAGTCTCACTTCACAGGGATTCAGGCTTCCATCGCTTAAAAAAGCATCTGACTGCGGAAACTGTGCCGGGTGGTGAATCTGGAGCCAGAGAAGCGCTGGATCAAAGTTGGCTCCCTGTGTGACCTCGGGCTTCTCATTTGATCTCGCTGGAGGAAGGATAATAAAAATACCCACGAGCTCATTCGATTAGATAACGTTTGTCACTCCCTAAATTAACTCCTTTCTCCCCTTGCTTGTGCATTTTTGCTTTTACCAGGATGTCAGCTGTATGAAGGCAGGGATTTTTCCCCAACTGTCATTGCTGGGTCACTAGGGCCTTGAAGAGAGTGGCAAAGTATCCAGTACACATTTGTTGACTAAATGTCATTCTGTCATCAGGTGGTTGGTTTGTCACAGAACAGTGTGGCAATGGGTGGGGCTCTGCTTCACTCTTTGAGATGAACACAGTCGGTTAATTGAGATATATTTGCTTCTCAGACCACACTGAATGATTGTGGATGAACTAAATGGTCAAACAAAGCAGGACGTGGGTGGGTCAGGTCTTCCTCCCCCAAAACACAGAGCAGGGTGGGGTGCCCACCCTGCCTTTAATGGGCTCCTTATGATTCATGAGGAAAAGACTTGGGCAAACAAGGGTGACTTCGTGTCCAGGTCAAAACTATCCTCAAACACACAAGAAAGACCCACAAATAACTCTTTGACTGTCTCAACTCTGAAGGGTGAAGTTGGTGATTCACCTCCACCCCCAAATGGAATTCTTTTTTTTCTAATTACTAAAGTAATGCTGGCTCGCAACTATCAATATGTTTTCCAGGTGGTACAAAATAGTGCATAGAAGAGAGTGGAAAACAGTCACAAATGTAGAGCATTTCATAAATTACTGCAGATTTTTTCAATGTCTAGATGTATTTTTTTTTCTAGATGTATGTTTAAACTCTAAAGTGAACTTGTACTTTTTATTAAACAGTAATATCTAAGGTCTATTGAGCACTAGTTGCCCTCTGTGTATTAATTCACTTTATATGCACAATAGTCCTATATGATGAGCACTATTTTTAACCCCATTTTGCTTGATACGGTAGCATATGCCTGTAATTCCAGCTACCTGAGAGGCTGAGGCAGGAGGATTGCTTTTTGGGAAATTTGGCAAGATCTTGTCTCACAATAAACTTTTAAAAGGCTGGGGCTACAGTTTCATGCTGGAGCCCTTGCCTAACATGTGAAAGAAGCTGGTTGTGGTGGCGCACGCCTGTAATCCCAGCACTCAGGAGGCTGAGGCAGAAGGATCGTTATGTTTGAGACCAGCCTGGGCTACAAAGTGAGCTTAAGACCAACCTCAACTGCATAGGGAGACCCTGTCTCAAAAGACAAAAAAACAAACAAACAAACAAACAAAAAAACATGTGCAAGACACTGGGTTCAACCCCTAACACCACACATTAGAAAGAAAAAGGGGGGCTTATTGACCCCATTTTACAAATGGAGAAACTGAGGCACAGGAAAGTTCAGTCATATCCCCAAGGTCACAGGTGTAGGCACAACACTGAGATTCACACACAGGTAGCGTGGCTTCAAGGCCACCACACAATGTCGTCGAAATTGGAGCAGAGGTTCCTTCCCAAGTTAATATCCACTAATATTAGTGATGGTTTGGGGTGTCTGCATTTATTTTCATATTCATGGATAGGTGAGGATTTTCTGCTTTTACCCTATTAGAAAATAGAAACTTCCTTTTCAGGTCATAAGTGCGGTAAGAGAACTGTGATCACATGGCACCACTGCCTGCATTTCTTTCCTAGGGAAAGCAGTACAACTCCTCCCCCACCCCTGGGCACAGTCATCCCCCTTGCACACATATATTGGCCAATGGGGGGGTGCTTTTACTTGGTAGACGCCCAAAGAGTACATATGTGCCAGGCATGGTTCGAAACGTTTCATTTAATCCAAAAAACAATGCTCTAACATGTAACCTCGGAAAACTGTGGCAGGACTGGCATCCAAACCTTGGAAAAGTGGCTCCAGTGTCAGGGTCCTTAATTCCTAACTGGCCCCTGTGTACCCCTTGGCACAAGCGAGCTGACCAGCCATGAGGTCCCCAAAGAGAGCCTCCCTTTGGCTCAAGGCCACCATCTTTCTTTTTCTTTTTTTTCCAGCATCCACTCCCTGCCTCCTGGTTCGGCCTGTGCCAAGCTCTTGCAGGCTCTGTCGTGTCCTGCGCTTGGGCTGTCACAGGCTGACATCAAGATGTCACCCATCCGAGCCCTTATCTGGGAAGGGTCAGCTCCAGGCTCACTGCCGCGGTCGGTGCAATTTCGTTCCTCTAGGCTACAGAGCTGAGGTCCTGAGGTTCCTTTTCCTGATACGCTGTGGACCCTTCTCTGCACCCCGAAGCCTTGCGCCCTCCACACCCTGTGTCCCCTTGCATTTGCATGTAAGAGGAACACCTTACCTGTACCTGTTGTACGGTTTGTCTGGACTAAGAGCCAGATGGCCAGGGAAAGCCCTTAGAAGCTGGTGCGTGGTGTCCTCTGTCACAGGGCTGGAATGTGACAGCAGGGCTGGCATGGAGCTGGGAAAGGGCGCTGTCCCCAGACTGGCCTAACACCCCTCAGCTGCCCTGAGGTGAGGCTAGAAGGGACAGAAGCTTGCTGAAGAGCAAACAGTTTAGACAGCCAAGCATGATGGCACATGCCCTTGGGAGGCTGAGGCAGGAGGATCACCGCAAGGCCAGCTTGGGCTACAAAGTGAGTTCAAGGCCAGCCTGAACTACACAGAGAAACCCTGTCTCAAAAACAAACAAAACAGATTAGACAGATGGTTTCCTTGGAGCAGGCTTTTGTGCTACTGTGTGCACAACACATAATAAACACACAGCCCACGCCGAGCGGCTTCTGTGGGCAGTGTTCTGTTGTCACTGGGGATGACAGATGATAAGGAGGCAAATTTTTTTTTTATGAGCAGAATATATTTATTGAGAGAAAGAGAGCCTCTGTCAGAGAGACAGACAGAAGGGGTCTCGAGGTGGGTGCCCAAAGAGGCAAATTGTTAAAAGAAACAGAATCTCATGTTAAGTGAAAGAAGCCAGACAAGTTTTTATTCCGCTTATATGAAATGTTCAGAATAGATAAACACGCTGAGAGAAAGTAGAGTGATGGCGGCAAGGTGGATGGAGGGGTGAGCCAAGCAGTTTCTTGTTGGGGTGATAAACACGAGGGCTAGCAAGTGCTTATGGTTGTGCAACAGAGTGAATGTATTAAAAGCCATCGAACTGCACACCGAGCTGTGGCAAAGCTTAGCTGGCCGCAATGGTGCACAGCCCTATAATCCCAGCACTCAGGAGGCTGAGGCAGGAGGATTGAGAGTCTGAGGCCAGCCTGGCTAATTTAGAGAGATTCTATCTCAAAATAATTTTTTCCCCTTGTTTTGGTTTCATGTGATAGGGTCTTGCCATGTGGCCCAGGCTGGCCTCAAAATCATGGTGCTTCTCTTGCCTCAGCCTCCTAGGTGCTTGGATTACAGGCCTGTGCCTCCACACCTGGTTCAAAATATTTATTTGTTTATTTGTTTATTTATTTATTGTCTGTTTGAGTTAGGGTCTCACTATGTAGTTCAGGCTGGCCTTGAGCTCACTTTGTAGTCTAGGCTGGCCTTGAGCTTGCAGTGATCCTCCTGTCTCAGCCTCCCGAGTGCTGGGATTACAAGCATGTGCCACCAGGCCCGGCAAAATAAATTTTTATAAAGGACTGGTGATGTAGCTCGGTGCTGGGGCACTTGCCTGCCACATGCAAAGGCCTGGGTTCAATACTCAGCTGAAGAAAAGGGGAGCTGGGCACGGTGGTGCAAGCCTCTAATCCCAGCATTCAGGAGCCCAAAGCAAGTGGATCACAAGTTCCAGCCCAGCCCGGGCAATTTATTGATGTGGTGAGTTCCTGTTTCAAAGTAAAATAAAGGGTATTACTGGGGCCAGAGATGTAGCTCAGTAGCCCAGCACCTGTCCAGCAAGTGTGAGTTGGATTCCCAGTACCAAAGAAAAGAAGGTTTTATAGTTCAGTACGAAGGCCCAGGATTTAACCTAGTAACACACACACATGCACACACACACACGGACAGGGGAAGTCTTTGTTCTATGAATATCTCAAAAATTATTTTTAAAACATTTAAAAATTGAGCAAGGTAATTTCCTATGATTCTACGTGCCACAAAAGCAAGAAAGTGAAATTCTAGAGACACTACCGAGCTGGGGCAGGTAGGAGACGACCTCAGGCAGGTCAGTTCCCTCTTGGATCGGGCCGGGTGGCAGCTATCTGGATGTAGATGAAGGTGGACCAGGGACAGCAAGTGCACAGGTCCCAAGGGGCCCAGCCTAAGAGGTTCAAAGCAGACAAGTGAGTGGTGCTTGAGCCCAGTGCACTGAGGTACAGGGGGGGTCAGAGACCCCATGGGGCAGGAAGTAGCCTCAACAGGACCTTGTGCATCACTAAGTGGTATCTGGGTTTTGTTCACAGTAAAAGAGGAGCTGCAGGCTTGTTTTGAGCAGGAAGTGGTTCAGAAGACAAGATGTAGCCAGATGTGGGGGCACACGCCTGTAATCCCAGCTTGGGAGGCTGAGGCAGGAGGATCACCAGGAGTTCGAGGCCAGCCGGTTGACATAGCAAGTTCAAAGCCAGCCTGAACTACATAGTGAGGCCCTGTCTCAAGCAAAACAAATCAAACATGGGAAAAAAAAGGAAGACACGAAGCGAGGTCTGCTGACTGCCAGGTAACGTGGTAGGAGGAGGTGAGAAAGAGGCAGAGAACAAGGCCTCTAGCCCCGCGCTGACTGGCAGGGCTCAGGCTAGAAAGACGCCAGCCTGATGTCCCTGCCCAAATGCGGGAAGCCAAGGCTGTGGCATACTGATAGTTTCGTCTTGACGCTGCCTCATCTTCCTGTTCCGTGTGGCATCAAACCCTAGCAATTCTCTCTTGCCACCTCCCAGGTCGCCTTTGTACCCTAAGACCTGGTGACAGATGAAAACACTCACTTCCAGGCTTCCCTGGGCTCACCTTTCCTTATACAAATATTTTTTCATATTTCAAACTATATGTCATTTGCTTGAAAGTGATTAAAAATACAACTTAGCCAAAGGAAGACAAAAGCATATGATCCACAATTCAGAGTTACTCATTCTCAAAACATTAACATTTCTTTTTTTTTTTTTTTCCTTTTTTGCGGCACTGGGGATCGAACTCAGGACCTTGCACTTGCCAGGCAGGTGCTTACGCCACTGTGCTAAATCCCCAGCCCCAAAGCATTTTGATATATATTATTCTTATCCTTATTTATTTATTTTCCCCTACACTTAATTCTTAAATGTATAGTGATCACATTCATCATGGGGTGTTTGTACCTATACATGATATATTTTGTTTTTGTTTTTTGTTTTTCAGCACCAGGGATTGAACTCATGACCTCGTGCTTGCCAGGCAGGTGCTTAGGCCCCTGAGCTAGATCCCCAGCCCTTGTCTTTTTGAGACAGGGTCTCACTATGCAGCTCAGGCTGGCTTTGGCTCACTTTCTAGCCCAGGCTGTTCTCGAACTTGCATCAATCCTCCTGCCTCAGCCTCCTGAGTGCTGGGATCACAGGAGTGTGCCATCACGCCCAGCTTCTTTTTTTCTTTTAAAATAAAATTTAAAAAAATTTTTTTGGTTTTAGATTTTTTTACACTGCCCCATATTGGTTTTAGGTTCTACTTGAATTGAGGTAACACATGCTCATAAGTTGAAGAGTCAAGTCTTCCAAATACAGAAAATAATTTCCAAGGACAGAAATCCTATCTTCAGTCTCCTCTCCCTTTTGTCCTTCCCCAAAGGCAACCATCTGAGTTGATTCATTTTTTTGTAATTAACTCCTGCCATTAAACAACATTCCACTATTATATTTCTCCCTTTTCTGCCCTGAGGATTGAAAACAGGGCCATCACACTGAGCTGTACCTCAGCTCTGTTTTTTATTTTGAGTCAGGGTCTTGTCAAATTGCCCAGACTGGGCTTGAACTTGCAATCTTCCTGCCTCTGCCTCTTAGATTTCTGGGATCACAGCTGTATGCCACTGTACTCAGCTAATTGTGACTTCTTTTTTGTTTGTTTGTTTGTTTTGTTTTGTTTTGTCTTTTTTAGACAGGGTCTCACTATGCAGTTCAGGCTGCTCTTGAGCTCACTTTGTAGCCCAGGCTGGTCTTGAACTCACAACGATCCTCATGCCTCACCCTCCCAAGTGCTGGGATTACAGGTGTGTGCCACTATGCCCCACTAGTTGCCACTTCTTAGTGCTTTAGCTTTTAGTACAGTCTGCTTCGCTACCTTAGGTGCTGAGGGTTCTGCCAGCTTTCCTTCCCCACACCTGTTCCAGTAAATACACACACCTTGGCATCCCACCAGTCTCTCAGATTTAGTGAGGTCCAACCAGGCATGATGACGAAAGCCTGTAATCCCTGCACTCAGAAGGCTGAGGCAGTAGGATTGCCATGAATCTGAGGCCAGACTGAACTACAGAGCAAGACATCTGTCTCAAAAAAAAAAAAAAAGTATCCTTGATGAGATTCATTTTTATTATTTCCCTCATTGCAACTTTGCGAATGCATTCACTTCTGAGCTCCCTGGTGAACTATGATGACCTTTGCTTCGTGTACAGCTTTGGGTTGTCTTGTTCCCTTCTGTGCCATCTTGGCCTAATTTCCTCAGTACCCATCATCAGTTCTGCTCCAAACCCTTTGCCAAGTGGTCTAAACGTCCTCTCAAGTCCTTCCACCACATCTGATGTTCTACCCTTTCACCTCCTGGAGTCTTCAGCCCTGTGCTGCACTCCCTCGGGGGTCCTCTTGCCATGTGTTTCCTGGCTCATGCACCCTATTTTTCCTTGCTCGGCCCTCTCCTTTCAGGGTGGCACAGGCTCCAGTTCCCTGAAAAAGGGTATGTGGCAAGTAGAAAACGTGAGACTTTCCACATCCAGAAATGTTTTTATTTTTTATTTACTTATTTAATTTTTTTTTATCCAGAAATGTTTTTATTTTGGCTGGATCTTCAATAATGATTTATCTGGGTATAGAATTCTAGATTGGGAATCATTTTCCTTTTAAAAAATGTTTTCTTTTGATAGGGTCTTGCTATGTAGTCCAGATTGGTATTGAACTTACAGTGTAGCCCTAGCTGGCTTCCGACTCAGATTTTCCTGCTACGGCCTCCTGAATGCTAAGACCACAGGCATGCAACACCACACCTGGCTCTTTTAGAACTTTAACGGGTCTTTGTTCTCAATATAAAGTTTCACAATGATACTCCTTGGTAGGTCTGAAAGTCTGGTTTCTCAAATAGACTTTTAGTCAATTTATTTTGCATGCGCCTCTCCACGGATCCCACTTACTTCAATTTTACTTTCAAAAGTACCTGCTGGACCAATTCCTGAGCTTTTCGGAATTTTGAAGAGACAATCAGGTTGGCCTAGTCTTTCCCCACAACATGTTGAAGATTCAGTTTTCTTGGTTCCGCTAAGTTGCTTACTTATTAATCCATCTGTTTGCTAGTCTCTAAAATGTTTTTACTATTGTTTCCTCTCCTATTCTCCAGCCCCTGGGAGTTTATGCCTTAAAAAAAAACTCTTATATTATCTATGTAGTGGTGCTCAGGGAACAGCAAATGTAAAAATGCATGTTTGTTCTGCCAGCTTTTCCCCCAAAGTCTCATGGGCTGATCTTAAAAGGGCACTTCCTGTATCCGCTGAAATCCCACATCTTCACCACAGGGTCTGCCTGACCTCTGCATTCCTCATATCAACACCAGGGCTGACCACACTGCAAGCACGGAGTAATACTAATGTATTCTTTTTTCTTCCTTTTCGGGGCGGGTAGTACTGGGAATTGAACTCAGGGCCTTGACCTTACCAGGCAGGCACTGCACTGGTGAGCCACATCCCTGGCCTAAGCACAGGGATATTCATTTAACAGAGGACCCTCAGGGGTGGTTACCAGTGTGATTAGTTCTTTTTCGTGTGAGAAGTTCTTTTTTGTCTTCTTAGTCTTCTTTTCCTTTTTGGTATTTGACACTAGGTCTCACTATGCAGCCCAGGCTGGCCTCAAACTCCCAGTGATCCTCCTGCCTCAGCCTCTCAGGTGCTAGAGATTACAGGTATATGCCACCACGCTATCCCAGCACTTGGGAGCCTGAGGCAGGAAGACTGGTATGAGGTCGAGGCCAGCCTGGTCTACATAGTGAGACCCTCTCCTAAAGAAAAAAAAAATTCTTAAGGGGGAATATTCTAGTTTGCTTTGCTCAGATGCAGGAATGGAGATGAAGACAGAGAAGAGAAAGAAGTCAGTACAGCACATTGTCAAGGAGTCACATGGTGGGCAGCTGGAACTCAATCTTACTGGAGAATTCCAGGGGAATGGTTTTCTTGCTTAAGGACACTGTGGACTTTGCCCACAGGAAGTTGTTTGTATCACTGAACGCTCTGAAAGCTTTGCCCTCCCTTCAGCAGGGTTTTGATCCGGTGACTCCCACGAGTCTTTGACTGCGGAGCGTGAGCTCCCCAGCGCTGCTGGCTTGTGTTATGCTGACAGGAAGTCCTGGCTTAGCCCATTTCTGTTGCTATAACAGAACACCTGAGAATGCGTAATTGATCAAGAGAAAATTTATTTCTCACCATTTTAGAGGTTGTAATGGCCTAGATTGAGAGCCCAGCACCAGGCTAGGGCCTTTTTGCTGTGTCATTCTTTGACCAAAGGGCCAAGAAAGGGTGAGAGAGGCCAAGGAGGGCAAACTGGTCATTTTCTAAGGGACCCACTCGTATGTTAATCCTGGAGGCATAAGCCTGTGTCCAGGGGACCTATCTCTCACTTTTCTACTGTAAATTTGTACTTTGGTGTTATAGTAGCCAGCTATGTATTTCCATACCTTTCTCTGAGGGATAGAGGAAGCAATCTATGTGTTTATTCACTTGGTATGAGGAATAGAAAAGAGTATGTATGTGTGCAAATGTGGCAAAATGGGATTTGAACCCACGCTTATGCTCTGTGGAAGAGTTTTTTTGTATGTTTACCCAAGGATCATTGGGGGTCCAATAGGCCCACACCACTCCAGGATTTGTTTCATTTTTTTATTTTTTTGGTACCAGGAATCAAACTCAGGACCTTGCACCTGCCTGGTCGGTGCTGTGCCAATGAGCTATATCCCCAGCCCCCCACGATTTTTTTTAAAGTTTTCTTTTAATTTTTCTGGTAAAAGTAGCCCAATTCAGTATGATGGGACATGAAAAACCAGATTTGCAACTTTTGGAGGAGGTCAAAAATGATCAGATTACTTATGCCTGCATGGTGAAGACAAAGCATTGTGGTAAAATACATGCTTTCATGACAGAGGAGTGGCGTGGGTGTGTGATGATGATGATAATGACAGTGACTTCGATGTTGGCCATGTGAACCAAAGTTCTGTGACAGTGAAATGGAGCAAGAATCGACTGACACAGACACAGGGAATGCAAACCTTGTTGATTCAGATGATGAATAAAACAGCAATGCGAGTACATATTTGACTAGTCAAAATGTTGGGAGATGGCCATGCAACCAAATGGAATGATCCAATGTTAGAACTAGGTCCAAAAATATAGTGAAGGGCTTGACAGGTGAAACCTATTAGACAGAACACCAGCACTGCCATTCAATGTTGGAAATCATAACAGATGAAATGCTACAAGGCTGAAATGCAAGTAAAAGGGTCTGTATGTACCAATAGCCATATTCAAAAATGTATTTATTATGACACCTCACTAACTGAAGTGAAAGCATTCATAGGTCTGCTGTATTTAGCAGATTTCTCATGGTGATCGCAGGAATGTAAAAGACGCATGGAAAAACAATGGGTCAAAATACAACATAAAAATTTATGTCTTAGTAGATGCAGAGACTTCTTATGCTTTCAGTTTAGACATTTATCCTGGAGCTCAGCCATCAGGTCCTTATTCGTCTGGTAATAAACCAAATGACGTTGAACAGACTTGTTGCTCCCATCTCCCAAAGTAATCGGAATGTGACATTTGGCATTTGGTTTACCAGTTTCCAGTTGGTGTTACATTTGCTAACAGAGCACAAGTTGACCAGCACAGGAACCGTACACAGCGACAAAGCAGAAATTCCAAATGGAATGTTGCAATTTCGAACCAGAGAATTGTATAGTACAGTCTTTGAATTGCAGAAAGATAAAACACTGGGCTTGTATTTGCAAAGAAAAGCAAACTGGTAGTCCTGATGTCAACATTTTACCTTGATGGAATTATTAATAGGGAAACCTC
>RJWT010029574.1:0-14898 GCA_004365215.1 Cuniculus paca | reverse complement strand
CGCGTACCTTTTAGAGCTCTGTTGATAACCCGCAAAACTGTGTTGTGTGTTATTTGTGAAACTGAAACCAGCAAGGGAGGGAGGAGTAAGTCACCTCTGCGCTACTCATTCAGGGTCTGACTGCAGTAGGGAGCTGCCCAGTGTGCAGTAGGCAAATTGCCGAGGAGGTTAAATGTGAGCATTCCGGAACTGCATTTCCAGCGTTGAGGACCAGTATGAAGCACATCTTACCTGTTGGAACGAGGTGATGCGAGGCTGTGGTCTGCTTGGGAAAGGAATAATGTAGTGGTATACACTATGCTGAGCCCTGAATTGTACAACGAAGACAGCCACAGTAAGGGGCAGGCCCAGGATAGGGGAGAGTGCTGACCGCTGCAGAGCTGTGCTGCCGCAAGACACTGTGAGCTGCACTGTGCAGTGGCCGCTGGTTACCTGTGGCTGCTGAGCACTCAGGCCGGTAGCTAGATAGGAAGGTGGACAGGGTGGACAGGTTTGGAGGTAGCATGCTCAAGGGGACTTACAGGATTCCTTTCTTTCCCAGGGTCTTTTTTCATTTATAATCATTACTGTGTGTATTTAAAATGTACCAGTGAACATTTTAAGTGAAAAATACATATATGTCGGTATTAAAGCAAGTAATGCTTATGATCTGGTCACATGATTACTTTTAATTTGCATAATGCTTAGTCAAGCTTAGACGCTGGCTAGTGACTGTGTCCCATGTCCGTTAACCACAGATGTGGCAGAGGGGCCTGTGCTGCCCAGACGTCACACTCCCACATGCGGGATTTAGGACAGCACTCCAAGCTCTGCCTTTGATCCTGGTTTTTAAAAACAAGTGTTTTGTATTTCTCAGTTATATCAAACCCATAACTGAAAAATGGAATTGTTTGTTTAAGGCTAGGAACAAAGTAAATATGAATATTACAGCAATTGAATGATTAAGATGTTAAGGAATTTAAGATTATTGAAGTCTCTACCAGCCAATATCAAATGCCAGAACTGTGAAACTTTGGGTACATATTAACAGGAGCAGTTCGTACCATTCGTAGGAAAAACAAAAGATGGCACCAGTTTTCTGCTGTTGGAGTGCATTTCATTTGTGTAATCTTAGAGTTTAATTTACGGACCTACTTGTTGAAGGTATGAGCAAGATCGATTGAAATTTTACTCTTGGTATTAGATGTCAGCAGCAGTCAGTGGAAAACAGGTGATCCTGTTGGCTTTCTAGGAAATAGTATGATCAAATCTATCTTTTGGAGGAAGTTGCTCTGCTTCCACAAGAGGTCATAAAAACATAAAAAAGTAAGAAGAACATTATTTTAATGTGTACTAACAGAGCGGTAATTTATTAGGTCTGTCCTTGTGGGAACAATCTAATTTTTTTAGTTATAAGACATTTCTATATTTAAATATCAAAAGTAATCACTGCTGAGAGTGCTTGGTTGATGTAAATATGGAGTTTTTCCTAGAGAATGTCTCTTTAGTGTTTCTAGTAGTTGTGCTTTTGTTTTATTGTATGTGTGTTGCCTGAAGAATGCCTTTTTAGTGTTTTATGCTCAGAGGGTTTTTTCTAAAATGTGGACTGTCTGGGCCAGGTTGTGCTAATTACAGGGTAATCGCAAATTGCTCTTCACCCCTTGGGGAGGCGCGCAGGCCTGGCCCTTGCGTCTCTGTCTTAGGCCTGACCTTGCGGATGCACCTCCAGCCACAGCTCTGATGTCTTGGTTTTGGTTTTGACTTCCTTGACAGCCTAGTCCCTCTCTGACTGTATTGATCTCTAACTTAGCTGCCTATAATACCGTATGTAGACAATGTGTCTCCCTTAAGTCCTCCGTTTTCAGGTGTCTTAAATATTTCCTATACATATTTTAAGGACTGCATAAGACAATAGCATGCGCACTTGGCCTTTTCTGGTAGGAAAAGGGACTGGGCCACAGGTTTTCGGTGGCACTAGGGAAGCATATATGTTGCCAAAGTGAACATGTAGAAGGCTTATTGTATACAAGTTGTTGCATTACTGGGTTACTTCTCTCTCTTGGGCCGTTAGCGAGTGGAGTAGGCCTTTTGTTTGCATTTATTGACATTTCCAGGTGCTGGCGTCTCCATCATGCGGCTTAGGATATATTACAGAAAAAGAAAACTCTGGACTGCCTACCATGTTTTTCTTTAGTTCCTAGGATCCCCAGCTGAGTGGCCTTTTGTTCTCCACCTTTCAGAGGTTTGCATTTTGTTACGTATGGTGTTTGGGGCTTTTAGCTGTGCTTACCTGTAGGAAAAGGAAGAAATGTGGCAACTTCATCTTGCTGTGTACCTGCAATTGCCTCTTCATGAAATGTTGATCAGGATATGTTATTTCTACTCTGTGTGAGTCACTTGACAAGAAGCTATAGTTGACACCAGGAAAAGTAGATCTACCGTCCTCAGTGTGCATATATTTAGTAGATATATATATATATATATATGTATATATATATATATCAACATAATGAGAAGAGGGAGAAAAATTTCTTGAGGCAGGAATTCCAGGACCTGTGAATATTTCTAAGAGTGATCATAATTTGTGTAGCTAAGATCAGGAAAAACTTCAGGAAACACACTTGAAATGAGCTGGGGAGGCTGACTAGGATTCTGACCGATGACTGGAGAAGGGGAGGAAGGTATTGTATGGGGCAGAAATGAAAGTGTAGCTTTCTCTGCCTTTTGGAGCCTAAGCTCTGATGGCACACAATGTCTTGTCAGCTGATAGGTGGCTGTCCTGGGCATACTGGGCAGAGCTGTTTCCATATTTAGGTCACAAAGTTGTCTCCTCTTCTCATGCTCTGGCCTGTCCCAGTGGCTGATTTGTTGGACTTAGGGAAATGAAGGTGGTGTTTTTGTTTTTTTAAAATGTCCTGGGTGATTGTAATGTGTGATCAGGACTGACAGATACTGCAGCTCTATCCCTAGATAAAAGAGATAGTTTAATTCATTTTAAGTCAATAAGTAGTTATTTAGAGTTTGCTCTGTACTGAGAAGTGTTAGGCTGGAGAAGGCAGGACATTTAACATCCCTTAAAATTCCCACAAAGTTGTAGGGACTGTGACAGATGCATCAGTTAATTTACAAATTAACAATTTAGCAGGAGAGACAATTTAATACAAATTTGATGTAAACAATGCCACTTAATAGAGAAATAAGTTAAAAATAGCAATGACTTGAGTGGGCACAGGACCATGTATGCTAGAAACTGTGCAGACTGGAAGTGGTAGGGCCTTAGCGATGAGCCATCCCAGTCCTCGGGTCTGGCAGATGAAACTGAGGCTCAAAGACAGGACTTTCTCAGGTTCCTGAGCTTGCAGAGCCCCACAACACAGGTGCCTGCCTCCAGGTCAGAGCTTTCTCCAGCGGCTACCTCACTTCTAGGCGCAGTCATGCGTTACTGCCCTTAGGCGTAGCTCAGTCATCCTCTGGGACTTTGCTCTGCCCAAGGCAATGGGTGGACACTTGGCTCGGGTTAAACTCCTAAGGAACATTTGTTGACTTGATCTCGAACTCCCCAGATTCAGAGTAACCACATGTAGTATCTGTGGGGAGCACGTGGAATTGCACCATTTGCAATGCTTTCTAGGCTATTTTTGCAAACATCTGTGATTAATCTAGTGAAGAAAGCTGTGCTTTTTAAAGACAAGATCTGAGAAAAAAAAAAAAACCAGGATCTGTTTTAACTAGACTATTATAAATCATATTAATTCTGTTTAGTTTCTAGTAGCTGCTTTCTCCCTCTGTCAACATAGAAAATGAATCTTGTTTTTATTTTATATGGCACAGTGTAAATTTACTCTTAAATTTGGAGAAATATATGATTATATCTAATTGATCCAAGGCATGTTGACAGAGGTGGGAAATTTTTGTATTTGAAACAGTGCTCATGAAATCTGTAAACATCAGTAAAGCTGCATTAGTAATTTGCTAAGACAACATTATTTCTGTGTCAGATTAATTGATACGAAAAACTGCATACTTTGTTTTGAAAACTTGCCTATGTGTGGTGGAGATCTGTGGCTCATTTTCTCTGGTGCTCATTTTCCCAGAGCATTTTAAACAGTTTTGTTTGTGAGTGTCTTTTGATAGTGAGGAAGCCATAACAGCCAGGACACCTAACCTGGTTCTGTTTGTGAGGCCCTGAAAAGTTACTTTTCCTAAAGACCCAGTTTCATTTAGAAAGCAAGAAATCAAAGTAAATGATATTTCAAATGTATTCTAATTCTGATAATCTGTTATTAAAATAGCAAAGCTAAGAAACTGGGAGTTACTCAGGTTAGGAAGCATGCGTGTGTAAACTGGCCTGCAAATCACGTTCTTTATAAAGGACTGTCACAACATCCGGGTCTTCTACTGCTGTGTTGGTTCTAACTTAGCTAATGCTCTTTCTTTCACCTTCTAATCCTCTGAAAACCTACAATTTAAAAAGAAGTAATTTTATGTGGTATTTTTGTGACTGCTTGGTTCATAAATTATTGCATTTTGTGTATGTTTTATAGTCCATCTCTCCTAAAATCTTCCTTTTCTGCAGAAGACTAGCATCTGCTACTCTAAAGAAATGTATGATAATGAATGTGATATGTACCAGAAAGACTATTATTTCCTGTGTGTTAACTGCAAACTAGAGGAAAATCATGTACTCTTGAAAATATTTACTATGTAACTTTCTGCATTATGGTTTATTTATAGTACTTTGAGCTGCCTGTATTTTAAAGTTAAATCTATTCTCATTAACACTGTTGCTCTGTGTTATTTTAAAAACAAACAAAGTGTGACTTTGGTTTCTTTATTTTTCAATCCCCCTTTCTTGTTATACCTCCCTACCCTGTCTGTCTCTCTGCACAGGGTGGGTATTCTGCTCCCTCCTTCTCTCCTTGGCAGGGCTCCTTCCAGGGGATCCCACGGACTGTTCCACCGCACCGCAGACAGAGTGAGTCTGTGCCTCTCACTCCTCTCCTGCTCTGGCTCCCTGCTCCTGGTATCCCCTTCTGCATGTCATGTCCCTCCCCAGCACCTCCTCTCCCATCCCCAGTGACCTGTGGGCAGATGCTAAATCAGCTGGCACAGTGGTCTCCCCTCTTAACTGTCCTTTGACTGCATGGAAATCACCTCTGCTTAGGGCCTCAGGAAGCTGTCAAGGTTAGCTCCTTTCTGATGCTATTGAGCCCTGTTGCCAGTGACCCTAGACCTACCTGTGTGCATCTGTCCTCAAATGAAGTTTTGTTTTCTAAGACCTGGGGATATGAGAACTTGAAAATGTTTCTCGTCTAGTTACTTGCAAAGCGTGCACCTCTCCAGCTGAGCTGTGGCAGGCCGTGCGCGTTTCTCAGTTCCTAATCAGAGGCTGTGACTGCATCTCACTGTCACTTAAAAGATCTTGCAGTTGTTCTTTCCAAGGAGGTTTTTTTTAAACAACTAATATGTCTTTGTAATTACCAGCTGCTTCACGCCACAGAAGAAATGGCTTTGAATGTGCATGGTTTACTAACATTTCTAATGATTTAGTCATTGTTTGACTTTATAATTTTTATTTACATTAAACCTACTTTCTAAAGCAGTGTTTATTATTTTCCATTATATTCTTAAGTATACCTGGTAAGTTCATTATATTTTATCTTTTTTGAAAAGTCACCCAAAAAAGCTAATATTAATGAGAAATATACAAAAATAGTCAATCAGAGTTATTTTTATGCCTTCTCCATGGATTAACCTGATTTGTGATTCATGTCAATTTTTTCATTAATTACCTTAATGTATGTGAAATGTCAAAACATTCAAAAGGAAATTTTAAGCAATTAGGTGTGTAGTTTACTTAAATACAGTTTTTGTTTCTTGAATTAGTAAAAATTACATGGTGTCACTATGAATTCCAGGCAGGCTGTGAAGTTTATTTTTTGACTTCTTTGCCTTCTGTGCTTTTTCTTTTAATGAAAAATACAGTTTGTATAGTAACCTTTTCTAATAATTTAGTAGCAAGTTCATTTATTTAGGAGAAGCACTAGAAAGAGGAATACTCTCCCACTGCCTTTGTAAACTCCTTTTTTACTTTCCTTTGAAGAGTCCTAGCACATGGGAGTGCCGAAATTGCTAGCAAATAAACTGAAGTTTCAAAGGGCAGTTATAACAAATGATGATGCATTCTTCGGTCTGGTTTGAGAGATTTACCTCAGATAAACTCGCCTGCCTTTGTGCTTCCCAAAGCCCCTTTTTACCCCTCTTCTTTTGCCCGCACCCGGATTTCCCCCCTCCTTCTTCTTTCCTCTCACCTAAAATGGAATATGGAAGTGAAGTTTAATTTTCTATATTGCAAGTAGAGCTTTATGTTTACTTTTCAAAACATGTTTCTTCACTTGAATAGCTTTAGAATTTTCTTGTCCTTCTTTTGAGCCACTGGTCTCCACTTTCAAGGGCCGTTGCTGCTTTCCCTCATAGGTCCAGCGCTCTTTTTCACTTCCAAGTGTGGGCAGCAGTCTCCTACACCACTGTCACCAGGATCATTGTGGCTTGTGAATCAGACCTTTTTCTCTGCATCTCCAGGTTAGAACAAGGCTTTAGTTCTCAGATTTGGGGCTACCTGAGGAAATACGTACACAGGGAAATCTTTTGCTGAGAAAGTTCCTGAAGGTCCCTTTGATCGAGAGAGCTGGCCCTGAGATTTGGACATTGATGCTTGATCCTGTTTGTGGAAAGTGACAACCAGAGAAGTTGTTCACACATTTGTGACAACTCTTTTTGAACCTGAGAGATTCCTTTGGAGGAAAAATGCGTTTTAAACTACTACACTATTTTGGGTTTACCCTGAAATGGTTTGCTAACAATATTTTTAACTGATAAAATACGGACAAGGAAATGGAATTACAAGAATAAATCTAGTGGTTTTCCAGAGTGTTTTGGAGTAGATCTCATGATTTCCTATACTATACTTGTATTTAGTGAGATAGTATTTGACTACACACTTAGTATGTAGTTCCAAGTGCCCATTATCGGAGAATTGTGTAAATGTGGAACGCATTTAAGGCATTTTTGCTTCGTTGTAATAACCATTAAACATTTCTTTCTGATGCCCTCTTGAACCGGGTTTGAGTGCACTGTGTTACCTGCTAAATGCAGAAGCCAGGTAGACTAAGCTGGGAGTCTTCAGCAAGGACCCCTGGGTTTGTTCGTTGGAGTGAAGGGGGAGATGGAAGGGAGGGAACTGTGATTAGGATGCATTGTGTGTGTAATTCCCCAACATGAGTGGAACAGGTACGGACTGCAGACACACTAAAAGGAACAGTCAACATTCTGTATTAAAAGATAGCCTGTTTTAAATGTACAGATTGTGGAATGGCATTTATTTATAAGAAATATTTATCCCTGGTCACTTTAGAGAAGTGCTACTGGCTGGGATTGTTCTTACTGAATTTAAAAATAACGCTAGGAAAATGGAGATAAATGGAAGCTCCTGGTTTTTAATTCCCCTTAACCCTCTGGAAATTTCTTTTCAGCTTATTAGTATCTATTTCATGATATTTATCTGCTGATTTCAAATTAAATTTTTTCTTGATTAGCAGAGAACAAAGACATATTTAACTCTTTCCTGCTGTCAGCAAAGACCATACCTTTTCTCCAGATTTACTTACCTCACATTGTTGTTGTCTGTGTTCTCTGGTTTCCTACTATAAAATTGGGAACAATAACCTAACTCATAGGAAAATGTGATAAAATAATCCTTTGTAATGAGCAAGTAGAATACTTTAATGGTATTCCCAGATAACGTTTCTTGCCAGAGCATATGCTTATAGAAATAGTAGTTGTTTCAAAAAGCCTATTTTGAAATAATATCTACTTGTTTTAAAGCTTTTAAAATGTGTTTTTTGGGCTGGGCATGGTGGCGCATGCCTGTCGTCCCAGCACTCGGGAAGCTGACACCAGAGGATTGCGTGAGTTTGAGGCCATCCAGGGCTGTGTAGTGAGTTTAAGGCCAGCCTCTATTACAGAGCAAGACCTTGTCTCAGAATAAATAAATAAATAAATAAATAAATAAATAAATAAATGTATGTTAGTTCTTTGGTACTTTACTTGAAAAAATTTAGAAATCTCTATCTTCTGTAACTCAGGTGGAAAAGAAAAAAGTGGTTTTAAAGCTACAAAAATCACATATGCATCTACTTGTATCTTTCTAATTTGGCAGTCTATTGTAGCGTTGCCTGCTTTCTAAGTTTATATTGTAATAAGAATTACATTCACCAGAAGTACATTAAGAATCACAGATTTATATTGTCCCTCTTGTAGCCGCAGGGTATTTTCACAAACCATTTTGACAAATGAGTTTAAATTCACCTTACAGCACAGCTCATTATGTCTTTATTGAATGAAAATATGCATTTACAACCCGATACAGGCATGTGCGTATTTAAAATTCAGATAGATGATTCATGAAGTGGCACTTTCTCTTCAGAAATATTTTGATACTCTTGCATTTTGTTCCTTCCATATATTCTGTTTGAGTTTTTAAAATTGTTGCTGGCACTTTGCAGTGAGAAAGCACCGGTCTGTTTAGTCTCCCCACGTGAGTGTGAACTTCCGAGTTTTCATGCCCCAGCTTTAAACATGAAGGCTGAGAAGCTTAGATATTGGGATATGTGTGGATTTTGTATATATAGCCATAGCAAACCTTTTTCCTCCAGAAATACCTTATTATTTTTAAGTGGTGCTTGCTAAGGATTAAGCCCATGCCAAGAAATAGAATGGCTCGAAAGACTGAAACAAGAAATTCCATCTGACCCAGCTATTCCCTTTCTAGGTGTCTTCCCGGAAGAGGTAAAGACATTCCAGGGATGCATGCACACCATGTCCATAGCACAACAGCTAAAGCTTGAAAGCAGCCTACATGCCTCTCCAGACAGATGAGTGGGTAAAGAAACTGTGGTGTTCACACCCAGTGGAGTGCCATAAAGAAGGAAAACCACGATAGATAAATGTACAGGTAGACAGATGCACCTTGAGGCCATAATGGTAAATGAAATCAGTCAGACACGTGAGCTTAAACATTGCATGACCTCGTGCATCTGAGAAGCCCACAGTAAGGGTACTAGGGAATAGCACAGTAGGTCTGAGTGTGCTGGAAGGAGACCACGAGTGGGCAGGGCGGGGGAGGAGATAAAAGAAAGGACCGCGATGTGTTTTGTCTGCCAACTCATCACCACAAATGTGATTGTTACGTACTAGTGAAAGAGATCTTTAAAAAAATAAGCAGCACTGTGCCATCAAAAAAAAAGGAAAGAAAGGGGAGAGAGAGCAGCTTAAGCATCTGGTGAGCCCGGTGTGGACACCAGAGGGGGTGCTGTCCTGGGTGCTGCTGGCGCCAGCCTGTGTTCCTGCCGTGCCCGCTGGCGTTGCGGCTTCTCTCAGTCTTTTTAGCTGGAGAATTGTTCGCTCTGAATTGATCCCCTCTGGTTAGTCTGAGAATATTTAAATGTTGCATTTTTACAACTTACTCACATAGAAAATGTTTTGCATAGTTTTTAAACTTTAGCCATATATTTAAGAAAGTGGAAGGAACTAATACTAATTCAGTACTGTACTTATAATGGTTTTTTATGTCTTAAGTACTTTTCTAGGTAATGTATTTAAATTATCATTTGAGCCTCACAAAAACTCTTAAGAGTCAGAGTTATTATTATGCAGATTTTATAAGGAAAATGTAGGCAAATGAATCCGAGGGTAAGTGACCAAATCCGTGACCATTCTCAGTCCAGAGCCTACAATATGTTTATTGTAGATCAGTACTGAGACCCTTTCTTTAGAACTTACATTTTCTCTAGTTATAGTATCGTTGAGTGGCTTACTGTGAAGGAATTAAAAGCACAGATTTTATTTTTCTCTAGTCTTTTTTATTTTATGATTTTCAGTTTCTTGGCTTTGCTTTTTCCACACAGTGTGTTGCACAAAGGTTACATGTTTCTTTCAGTCACCGCCGTGAAGCTGGATGTGCCATGTGCCACGTGTGGCTGCTTCTGGCTGGATGTTGCTTGGCACTGATGGTATTTCTCGTTACAGAGATGCAGGTTACCCTTGTGTTAGGTCAGTGCGGGCAGCTTTTCTTGGGTGGATTCGTGGGAGGGTGTTATTTAAAGGGAGGCATGCTTTAAAAAAAAAAGCCATGTGCTCATATCATCAAAATTTACATGACTCCATCTGATTGACTCCAGCATGTGACTGTAATTGATTTTATATGTAGGGCATAACTTCAGTCTTATTCTTTTAATGAGAAATTAGCTCTGGGAGTGACTTTTCATAAAAATAAAATATTTTTTAATGAACTGGAAAGTAGGATAACTTGTTAAAAACTGAACTAAATCATTTTATAGTATGGTAATTTTTCATTTAAGTGTGGTTAACATAGAATGTTATATACTGTGTATTTTTGCAGCTAATTTCAGATGCTACTCAGTATAATTACTGGTTAATTGACTAGAAATGTGCACCTGATGCATGGTCCAGTAGGCTTTCCCATAAACCTAGGTATGAGTTCATTTCTCTCTACATCTGCAGTTATGGAAGACACAGAATTAGTGTTTTCTATATAAAGCTTTTCCTAACAGTCAGATTGTGAGGTTGTTTCTTTAGCTAGTATTTTGTTGCTGTGACAGTGCTCGTAATACTATTTTGCTCTGGATGAATGGATCATGTACATTGGTCACACCGAGGAGCTGGTACTGCTGTGATGCCATTTTTTTTTCCTGAACTACTCTGTGTCTTTAAGATATGAACCCAGGCACTTAGTCATGTGAAACTGATTTGCCTGAGATGTAAATCCTTAAGTCACTCTTACTTGCTCTGATAATTTGTAAAAGTGGCTACCTGATAATCAACTAAGAAAAGCCATTGAACTCCTTATTTCTGGATTTAGAAGTAATTTATATTTGCTAATCAGTTATTCTCTGTAAGTTTTCATAGATCTAGAAGAATAACAGCATTCCCGGTTTCAAAAAGTTACTGAAAACTGGCTTTGTGTGGACTTCTGGGAAAAAGCCTTTGAATCTGGTTACACTAGAAGCCTAAGTAAATCTTCCCTCTTGGTAGTAACTTAGAGCCTCACATATGATCTGTTACATTGTGTTTAGTATGTTTAGTGGTCTTTAATGAAGTAGCAGTAATCAAAGTAAACTAACATGTTGGAATTTATCTACTTCTGTAGTATGCAGGAAGCTTCAAAATTATTTTTACTTTCTTTGTGAAGGATTACAAGATGCCAAACCTTTTAAGTCTTTGGAGTATGAATATTAAATTATGTCAGAATGCTTTTCAAATTTGGTAAGAGTCAGGTAATTCCTTCCACGTGTGAGAAGTCTTACATGTTCTTTTCTATGGGCATAAATATTTATACTGACTTAAAACCACTTCATCCAGAAAATATAGCCCTGTTAAAATATGTTTCACGATACCTGTATTCTGGAAGCCAGTGCATAATACCGAGGAAACACACTGACAGTACCTCCGGCTGCTGCCCGGTCGCCGCGCCCTGGTGTCCTGTGTGGTCTCTGATGCTGTTGTCCTGTCTTTTTCTTGTCTCTGCTCTCCCATTGTGCCATTGGCAAGGAGTTGAGAAGTTAGTCCATTACTTCTCTGACAAAGCGTGGTACGGTACAATTTTGGACTTTTCTCCTACCACCTTCCTCATACTTTGTTTTTCTTTTACCGCTTTGCATGATGCATGTCAGTACCTGCATGAGATCTCAGGCATGTTGCAGAGGACTCCATTCCCATCTTCCTTGTAACGAGTAAACTGTGTTTAATAACAGTACATTTGTGTACCCAGCAGATAATTTTAGCCAGTTCCTGTGTCTTCTGCAGTAGCAGTTTTACGCTTGGGAACAGTTCCTGCTTTCTGCTTTGCACTGTGTGTATTTCTACCAATCAAGACTGGGCATTTTTTGTGCCATCTTTTTGCTAGTGGACCAAGAACAACAATGGTTACAGAACCTGGCGAGAGTGCTTTTCCTAAACTAATGTTAGGGACCTCTGAGGGGCTGTGAGACAGGAAGGGCGAAGACTTCTCAGTTGTCAGAATTTGCCTCTCCTCCATCCCTCGGTAGGTCGGGTGGAGCCACCTCTTTCCAGAAACCCTGCTCCATAGTGTGACTGGAGTTCGTTGTCCGAGAGTTGTTCTGTGGGGGTGAGCTTACCTAGGAAGGAGATAAGGCGCTGCGCAGGAAAGCTGGGGCCTGAAAGGCGGCACGGAGGCTGTCGTAGAGTTTTTAAGTACAGTAAAGCCGTCATCTATGTTGCAGACTCTGAAAGCCTGTGAACTTATTAGAACTACCCAAATACCACAGAATAAGAAAGTTTTAGTGCTGCATTTAAAATTATTCGATACTTAAAATTCTGGCTTTGCCATCTGCTAATGCATATGAAATTTGAACATGTTACTTCTTTAAACCTTAGTTTACTCATTCCAAAAAGAAGACAGTACCTTCCACTTGTAGCCTCATGAGTTAGACTACAAATACAACTTTAGGAATAAAGGGAGCCCTTATTTCTTGGAGCGAGTCTGTAATGCTTTTGTAGTGGTTGTAATGTGTTGGACAGTGTATTAAACGCTGTCTGTGCACGTTGTTATTACTGACCACAGTTTTATCAGTACAGGCTCCGGTTTCATCCTCATTTTATAAGTTATGAAATTCCATTTCAGAGCAATGAGATCATTTGCCCAGTGTCTCACCAGTAGTACAGAATAGATTTGGGATTCAAAGCCCCATCAGCCAGTCTTGACTCAGAGTTGAGTGACGCACACTGTGTTGGGCTGGCTCCTCCGTGGAGTCCTGTGAGAGTTCTTTCTGAACTTTGAAGTGCCTTGAGTATCGTAGCTCCAGGTTTTAGCTTTAAGAAGCCAGTAAAGATAGAAGCTGAGCCTGCTGTCTACTTAAAACATTTACTGACATTACTGAACTGTGTATCTGCGGCCTAGAAACCTATTTATAGAGCAGCTAGTTTGTTATGCAACTAAAGAGCTCTTCCCCCCAAGATCCATTTGCAAAAGAACAATGGATGAAATTCATCATTCTTACACCTTTTCATAATAATAAATGACATTTATTGGATGTTTACTGTATGCTCTATGTATTCTACATGTTGTATACGTATAATCATATTTAATTGTTAGGTTTAGAATTGGAAAACGGCTGAATGCTTCTTGAGATAGTTCTCCCAGCCTCCTTAGTTCAGAGATGCTGAGTCTTCAGGAAAAAAAGCACTTGATGACCGAGCTGTAGGTTATTATGAGATTTGTGCTCAAGTTAACATGTAATCAGTCCTTCCTGCTATTCTTGCGAACACTAAGTCCAAACCTATTGGAAAAAATGTTTTTCCCTCTGATCAGATTTCTTGTCCCATCGGTTTTTTAAAAACTGGTTTTGATTTTGTTATTAACGTTCTGTTGATTGTTAGGAAAGTATTACTCTGATAATTTATGGCCAGAAGAAGATTTTAAATACACAGCTAATACTCATCCACTCACTCATTTTCTAGCAAGTATCCCCAGGCTGTCCTAAACACTCGGAGTTGTGACGGCGGCATGGGATGAGTGAAGCATGGTCAGCATGCTCGCGGGCTCGGGTTCGCTTGGTACACGGCCGTCCAGAGTTTGAGTGTCGTTAACGGTGCCTCTCAAGCCTCAGGGTGAGGTGGCGACACCCCAACCTCCTCTGAGGATTCTCAGGATAGCGTGTGGAGGTTTACACATCTAGATGATACAAGCTTTGAAGTTGCTGAGTCCATTTAGTGGTACTTAGCTTTCTAACCCTGGGCCTGGACTCTGTTTCCCAGCCTCAGCCGCTAACCCTACACACGTCGCGAGGATGAGTGGGTGATGCTGCGCTCAGTGGCCCCAGGGAGTTCGCTGAGGAAGCCTCAGAGCGGGGAGTCCTTTAGTCCTTGGGATCTCTGAGCTGCTGAGGCTGTGAAGCAAGGGGACCGTCAGGTTTGCCCAGAGATCTCCCGGGTACGGGGTGCTGCCTCATCTTGCCCATCACACGTCACACCCTCAGAGCTCCTCCAGTCCTCTCCAGGTTTTCGCCAGTTTCCTGACTTTAAACCTGTAAAATTCCTCAGGTTGTTGGCAGTGGCCCCACCCCCTAGTTGTTGCTCGTTTCTTCTCCCGCCATCCAGTTGCATTTCCGAGTGACTTTACCAGTGATCCTTCGGAGACGCACAGTGGGGCTTAGCGATTTCTACTTCCTGGTCACCAGTGCCCGCATCACCTATGGCACAAGACTCAGCTGCTTTGTCTGCCTCATCCCACAGGCGTGTTCTCTCCACACTCACTCTGACAGTTTGAAACCATGGGGAGGCACCGCGTGCTTTTCCTGCCTCTGCCTAGCGTGTCTTGGCCAGCTCCCCAGAGTGTTTCCCCATCTTGTCTGCTTTGTCAAGCTCCTGCTCACCGTTTAAGCCTCAGTGCAGACTGAATGCAAATTTGGGATACCTTTTGTGACCTACCCACTCAGGGCTGTGTTTTCTCTTCGTTCCAGAAGTCCTTATGCTTGAGATGTGGTCTCCCTCCCAGCAGGCTGTCAGGCTTAGGCACGATGTCATGCTCAGTTCTAGGTTCCCACACCTGGTACAGTTCACAGCGCGTAACAGATACATTAAAAATGGACAGTCTCTGATGCTCCTCCCATGTCTTATCACCCATGAGGTCATGGGATCTTTGTATTTAACTTCGTTCTAAAGATGTGCGCGGGCATCTTTCATGGCCACAGAAGTAGCCATAGATGTGAGCAGGTGAATGGTGTGTGGAGTTTGGGGAGATGGTAGTGTAAGCAGCGGGCATCAAAACACCTCTCGTTTTGCTCGCTGGAGTTAGGGGTAGCTTCTGGTGCACCTTGCCAG
>RJWT010029573.1:0-14877 GCA_004365215.1 Cuniculus paca | reverse complement strand
CCAGGTTTTGGGTGGACTTGTGGGGGCTGTTTGCACTGAATTCAGCTCCCGTGCACATTCCAGACAGTGTCACGTGGGTTCCTGGCCAGCTTGGATTCACAAGCCTTGGCCAGGTCTGCTCCTGTGCAGACTCTAGGTGGGAAGGTGCCCAGCTCATTGTGGAGGCATGGACACCCACTGTCAAATGTCCATAGCCAGCACTGGCCAGACGGGCTGAACAGTCTCGCTTTGGAGAGGTTGTGGCCTGTGCTGGGGTGTCTGTGACCACGCTACCCAGGTGTATGGAGGAAGTCAGGAATATGCTAAGACGAGGAGGGGGAGGGTGATCTCTGGTGTCTTGTTTGGGCAGCACAAGTCCACAAGAGGAAAACGTGGAAGAGATCGAGAGTTGCACACCTAAAATGACTGAAGTGATGTCAACTGAAGTGAGGAAACAACTTCATGAAGCTATAAGAGAAATTAGAAAAGAAATTCTGTCCCAGGTAAAAGAAGAAATAAAAACCATAATAAAAGAAATACTAAGCATCTCTAAAGAAGACACAGATAAAAAACTAGAAGAGCATAGGAAAATGAGGGAAACCATGAATGAACAATATGAGAGAGATTTAGAATGCATGAAACAGATTCAAAGAGATATCCAGAAAATTAAAAACTCCATTGAAAGCTGGAAAAATCACTTGAAAGAAACTGAAAGTAGACTTTCAAACCTTGAAGACAGGTTTGCAGCTTGTGATCATGAAAGGAAAGATCTCTTAAAAATAACAAGGACTCAAGAAGTAACAATTCAACAGCTGCTAGACAACTCAAAGAAGCATAACTTAAGAATTAAAAATGTTTGTGAAAAAGCAGGGGTCAAGACAAATGACATCAGGACCTTATTTACAGAAATAACTTCTGAGAACTTCCCAAGCAGGGAAAAAGAAAGAGGCATTCAAATAAGTGAGGCATATAGAACTCCAGCTAGACATAACCAAATCAAATCTACACCCAGACATATAATAATCAAGATCCCAGAAATTCAACTCAAGAACAGAATATTAAAAGCTGTTAGAGAAAAGAAACAGATCACCTATAAAGGAAAACCCATCACAATCACAGCAGACTTCTTAACACAAACCATCAAGTGAAGAAGAAGCTGGAGTAAAGTATTGCAAGTCCTGAAAGAAAACAACTTCCAATCCAGACTCATGTACCCTGCAAGACTTTCTTTCACAATTAATAGAGAAACAAGATACTTCTATGACAAAGAAAACTCAAGGAATTCATGACCACCAAACCAACCCTACAAAGAATACCAAAGGACATTCTAGAGAGAGAAAGGACCACAGTCTCAGGAACAATGTCAGAGGGGGACCATCAAGTGGGGCCAGTCGATTGAATGGAGAGGAAAAATAGGGAGCCAATGGCAGGAAAATATCATGGCAGAGGCAATGCAGTGCAAGAGAGTCTCAAGGCACCAATAGAAAGAAACAGAGGCATAGTGGATCAGAAGACAGGATCCATCAATATGCTCTATACAAGAAACACATTTATCTAGAAAGAAAATTCATAGATGGAAAGTCAAAAGAGAGAGAATAATGCCCTATATGACAGGGAGCCAGAAAAAGTAGGGGTAGCCTGCCCATTAATTGCAGAATGGGTAAGAAAGACATGGTATTTTTTGTGGTGGAAACCTACTCACCTATAAAGGAAGATAATCTCAAGGCTCATGTAGGTGGATAGAGGCAACTGGTGATCATGCTCATGGGTGAAATGGTTCAGAGTCACATGGGTGAATTTCGTGTTGTCTACTTAGTATAACAAACTAAAGGTGTTAGTGGGATCCAAAATGCACAATACATATTGGGAAAGTCAAAGGGGAGGAATTATCTAAAAAGGGAAGGAAGTGGCCACTGTTAATCTATTATCATAATTTGAAACTCATATTGTCTTCATTGTTCTGATTAGTTTCATTTTATTCTGATTTTTTTGATTTTATTATACTTGATGGCATGGACAGCTATTTTAAAGATAACAAAATATATAATTGCAGCCATTGAGGATGTCCAATTGTCTTGTTTAGAAACCCTGTATTGCTTTCATTGTTTTGTTTTGTTTGATTTTACTCTATTTGTGTTGTTTGATTATAATATGTCTGAAGGTGTAGGCAACTATTCTGAAGATAACAAAAATTATGGTAGCCACTGCTGTTTTACTAGTATCTTGAAGTTCTGTATTGCTTACATTGTTGTGCTTTGTTTGTTTTGTTTTGTTTTGTTTTTGTTTTTTTTACTGGTTTTATTTTGTTGTATTTTGTTTGATTTTACTTATCCCTGATGGTATGGGCAGGTATATTGCAGATAACAAGAGGCATTATGGTAGCCATTATCGATTGCTTTTTACACTGTTTAGAAGTCATGTACCATGTTCATTGTTTTGTTGTGAGTGACTCTACTCTGTTTTATTTTGTTTGGTTGTATTCTTTTCAAAGTAAAAAAAAAAAAAAAAAAAAGACCTCAAACAATAAATATCTCTACAGTGAATTCTTGGAATTGACAAGTAGTCTACTATCCTCTGATCAAGTCAACAGCCCTTCTTTTATACAAAGTCCTAGACTAAACAAAAACTAATTTTATACTAATATTCTTCCATTCTTATTTTCAACTCTAAGTTCAATAAGCATGTTTTGCTAGTTATTATATATAAGATCAAATATATCCACACTTATAAGTTTTAGACACTTTAAATGTCAGGGCTTCCACTAATTTACTGACTTTGAGGACCAGAACTAGTTCTAACATAATATGTGAATCAAGTAGCCATTTTGTTGGTTCTTAATGGAAGTCAGAACAAAATGGTTGGAAGAGATAAAAATGCTTTCATATGCACTGATATGTGACATAGATAATCATAAACACACCTTTTGGTTAATTTAAAATTTAATTTGATTCTAGATCATTTTATTAGGTTAATGTGAACAAGAGAAAAAAATGCTCTTATTATTAACAAATAGGAAAGATTCACTTGTCTGAAATATATGAAGTGACTATAGTTAAAATAATCAAATTAAAAGCAGTGGTTGCTATATTGTTTGGTATTGGAAATCTTTATGTTTCAACCAGGTTATTTTTAATAGCTGCTGGACTATGAGCAAGTCATTTACCTAAAGTCTCAGTTTTTTTCTGTTTTAAAATAGGATTATAATAATAGACTTTCCCTCATACAAATTGTGCAATGATTAAAATAGAATTATACACATAACTTTGTACTTTGCCTAGCTTTTGACTGGCATTCTTTAATGTTATTAGTAGCAATTAATCATATATAATTAAACGTTAATACATTAGTGATAAAAATGATAAAGTAATATGAAAAATAAGGCTCTTTGCAAAGTGGTATAAAATCTGTGTTAAATAGACTAGATCACATGCTTATTGTAGATATTATAATGCCTGAAAACACATATTTTTAGTATTGATTCAAATATAGTTTATCACAATATACTAAAAAGAAATTCAAGTTGAAAAAATTATGTAACTAGGTCCTGAAATAGGAGGCATTTAAAAAAGCATTTGACACTATTTACGTTAGTTATATACAGTTACACATATATAATTATATAATTTTAGTTAAAATTTGTAAAAAAATGCCAACTACTTAAAAAGGAAAAATTTTATAGCAGAAAAATTTTCCAAAATTTTATTAAATTTGGTCTCAGCCTAAAGTAAGATTGCCTTGTGTGTAACAATTCTTTGTCATCTATACAAGTATCCAAACAAAATTTGAAAGAGCCTATTGATAAAGCATCAAATCCAAAAGCATCAGCACTGTGAGGTCTTCATTACCATAGTGGAAGTATTTTAATCGTTAGGTGTGTGTATCATAGTACTGGTTATTGTGACAATAGGAAATTTTAAAAAGTAGCAGTCCCATGACATATAAAAAGACCAACTTATCTTTATATTTATTGATCTGGATTTTAGAGTATGTTTATATTCTATAGATTTTAAATACAAAGATATAGATTTTAATATATAGATTTTTATATATAGATTTTAAATATAAAATTTAAATTTATCTGTTGCAGATAAATACGTGTTTTTTAAAAAGTTATGTATCCATACCTTTCATGGAACCACGTTGTGTTTGTGTGTATGTACACACTTTCATTTCAGCTTTTCCTTTCATTCCCACATCACAGTGCTGCTGACAATCATACTTCTCCCCAGTGGTGCGTGCATGGTTTCTGCATTCTGTTCTTTTGTTACACAGAGAAGAGTGGCCAGATGAAGTGATTTCAAAGGATGTTACATTCTATCTCTTTTTTGCACTTGTTCCTTCCTTTTCTCCTTTGCATAATCTCCCTTTGCTTTCCCCCTATCCTTTTAATTTGACTATTACTTTTTTTATGAGGGGGCCATTCAATTTTGCGAGTTTTTTTCTTCCCGTTATCTGTTTATTAGTAAGCAAACTGATAGCACAATGTAACAAATGAGGTTATGATCCCCTTTGATCTACCTGTTTATTGCCTTTCATGAAATGAGAAAATGATTGATACCAGTTGTACTGCAACTATTCTGTGAGACAACTCTAAAGTATACAACTACTGAGTGATGTTCTGTGCCCTGTAATAAGCCAAATCACTTCACACTATTACTTCATTTTGTAAACAAAGCTCTACTTGGTAGGTATTAGTCTTTTTTTTTTTGAGTAATCCTAGGTTGAATGAAGTTGAAAACCTAGTGGCCATGGTGGGAGGAGCAGTGAAATCAGAATTCATGTCTATCTAACTCCAATGTCCATGTCTTTAACAATTACCTCATTGATTCAATTTGTTTTATTTTAAAAAGCCTACATTTTTGCTACATAACAAGGTAATGAGATCAGAATAGGTGAAATATGGAGCTTTAGCTTATGAGAAACAGATGTCTGAAGTACATGACCAAATGTGAACTGGAAGACTCATTTCCAGTGAGATATCATTTGGGTAAAAACAAAACAAAACAAAATCTTTCTCATTTTGATTCAGTTGAGAACATTTTAAAGGCTTACAAGTCAGAACAGGGTTTCAAACAGAGGATTTATGACAGAGAATTTAGGTTACAAATAAACAATAAAGTCCAGTGCCCCGCCTTTGAGAAGACTCAGAACGGATCAATAGTGTTGTGCTTCCTCTCCAAAAGAAGAAATAGACTAAACACTAACACATTGTATAACTTGTTAGAAATCTTTTGCTCTGGACTATTTAAAGCTTTGTGTTGCAGAGGTCAAACTCAATTTAACAATTAACCATTTAGTGAATAAAGATCTAGGTTCTTACTTTGCATGTAGGAAAACACGAGTTGAGTAAATAATAGTGAAGTTTTTTATTTTCATCTACTTGGTCTTTATAGAAGTGGAAATTTAGCATTTTACTTGTTTCAAACCTATGAAGCACACACCCACTTAGTTTCATTTGAATTAACACGGTTATAATCCTATGTGCACACATTTAAGACAAAGGGTTTTTATTTCTGGCATAAATTTGTTAGTTTTTAGACAAAAAAAGTTTTGCTTCATGAACTGTTTAAGTTTGGTTTCTAGGGTGACTATTGCTTCAGAATAAAAATAATAACTAATTAGTGTGAAATCCTATTTGAATGATAGGTTTTCTGGGAAAAGAATTGGCAGATTATTTTATATATCCCAGTCACTTGTAAAATTGTTGTGTTTGATTGCCTCAGAGGAACTAAATTTTTTTTTTTTTTTTTTGCAGCACCAGGGATTGAACTCATGACCTCGCGCTTGCCAGGCAGGCGCTTAGGCCACTGAGCTAGATCCCCAGCCTGGAACTAAAATTTTTGTTCATCATTTTCTTATAAAAAGTTGGACAAGGTTATATTTTAAATCTTTAGATGATCTTCAGGCCTAGGGTAGCTTTAGCCTGAAGTCAAACATGTATCTGAGCTTTCTGGGAATGCTGGGAAACCATGGTCCCACTCTGGGGTGGAGTGAATCTTACAGACACATCTGTGTGCAGAGGACCTCAGGCCACACAGGGAGTGAGTTGGTGGTGTCACAGGAACTGCCCAACCTATATTCTCTTTACTAAGCTCATTCCACCCTTCCTGTTCAGGACATACACTCAGGTCTAGCAATCTTTTCCATAAATAGGATTTGTGGGAGCACATATGGCCTGCTTGAATCTTAATTCAACTCCCAGGTTTTCTTATTTCCCAAGGAAGCTAAGTTAGCTTTCCTTAGAACTGCAAGATTATTCTCCCCCATTTCACTGTGTTAGAATCCTACCACGTCACATGCAACGAGAGGACATAGATATGCTACAACAAGCACAAATCTGGACTTCAGAAGATCTGAGTACCTATCTGCCTATCCTCTGAACCAGTCCTAGCCTAGTGATAAGTTAGGTTAGTGATGCCTTAGTTTTTTTTGTTTTTTTTTCCAGCACCAGGGATCGAGCTCATGACCTTGCACTTGCCAGGCAGGCACTTAGGCCACTGAACTAAATCCCCAGTCCTTCTTAGTTTTATTTCTGTTGAAATAAACATAATTTCAGATCTGGAGGAAATCTTGGCCTACAGCTAGGGTTACAAACTCAAATGTCTAGACTGATGAGCCACATGGGAAATGGGGTGGATATAAGATAACAGGATGTGATGAGAGTAGTAATCACTTGGAGTTATAATGTCTACTCTGGGGCATGTAGTGACTTAGTGCTGAGTGCTGTTATGTGGGAGTCTGCCCAGACCAGATTGTCATATTTTTAAAAGGAGACTGTAAATCCAAATTTGCTATAAAATTCCATGACCTTTAAGTTTTCTTAACTGTTTGGGGAAAAAGCACACTATAAAAACACCTGTGAGAGGAATCAAGCATGCAAATGGTCAGTTGGGCATTTCTACAAAGGGTACTAGGGAGTCCTTAAAACTGCCTTTTGCTACAGGATAAATTCTCTCAGAGCTCACAAACTAAGTGCTCAGCACAGGCCATGACATGCCTATGAAAGGGAGATAGGACTATTTGTTTTTTTCTTTATCTAATTTGTAGGAGCTTTGATTTTTGGGTCATGGTTCCTTTAGGACTTCTTTGGTTGTGCCAACTAAAGAAACATTTTCAGGACCATTTCTTGCCCACTGAAATGCTGTGCAACTCTTTACGGTTTAGTAACATATCGGAGAATTCAACAAGAAACACAGCATGACAATGACACAAAATTTGTCACACAATGGTTGTATTGGAAAGAAGAGTGTTTTGATAGCAGACACAAGGAGACTGAAACCTGTGTAACATAGCTGGCAAAAAAAGACTATCAAAAATCAACCTAAAGATACTAAGTAAACTTACTACTCCTCAGTAGTACTCCTTACTATTGCTCCTCAACCCATCTCAGTCTTATCTATACTTGCCATTTTGAAGTGGTATTAACACAGCTTTGGCTTTGTATAGAATCTTCAATGCTAACTACTGAAAGCACAAATGTCTATACACATCATGACCATCAACTGATTAATACATTGCCCCTTTGCATTCACTGGCTTCCGCATCTTCACATTCAACTAAGCAGTGATGGAAAATATTAGAAAAAACTTGCATCTAAACTGAATATGTGCATACTTCTTATCACAGTTTCCTAAACAATGCAGTGTAATAGCAATTTACACATTACTGACCTTGTATTAGGTATTACAAATAATCTAGAGATGAGTATAATATTATGCCACTTTATGTAGGAGGTTAGCATTCTCAGATTTTACTATTTGACAGGATTTAAGGGATAATTTTACTTGTGAAAATTAGGAAATTAATAAACTGGGTTGTTTCTTACCTTTGTCTTGTGGGTTTACACTGAGGATTGTTGTCACTACTACTGGATGCTTGCATATCAAAATCATGGTGATTATATTAATATTTTCTCTAACTAGACAATGTACTGATTTTAAAAATGATTTAATGCTGTAAGTGCCCATAATTAGAAGAGCAAAGGTCAGTTAAATAGTAAAACCATTAGGTTCAAAACTTAAATGTTATCAGAAGCACAATCTCCTAATTTGGGACAATTATTTGCTTCATTGACTTTTGCTGTGACATGCTTGTCATGATATATATGCAACTTAGGGCTTTGAGAAGAAAATATAATTATTTTTTTCATTTATCCTTCATTGCCAACTTATAGTAATGAGAAATAAATGAAAAAGTTGTGTTTTATCTGAATTACTAAAACATAAAAACATGATGGAATATAATTACAAAATGGAATTTGTTTTAGAAAAGCAAATGAAGATTATTCTTTTCGTAGATGTGCCAGCATCGTTAATTTTAACATTCTGAAACATAGTAATCACTTTGAAGTGTTTAACATGGTACATTAAAGTCAGATTCTATAAATCCCATTGACTCTACATTTTGATTTTTGAATAGTCTGAGTCTCCCACTATGAATACAAATACTATATACTAGTTTATAAACAACTATTAGTGGTTTTTCCAAATGTGGATTCAATTATTTCTGCATTGGTCTTACATCAAAAGTTTAGGATACAGTCCAGTTTGTAATCAACTTTTCAGTTATAAAAACTACATCATTATTCTTTGTGTTGCACAGAAGCAAAACACTGACCCAGGTTTTTTTTCTTAATTTTTAAATTTTAAAATAAGTTGTTAAACCTAGTTAAGAACAAGACTGAACACTGGGAAGAAGATATGGTGCTGTACACTCAGACCATTTTAATCCTATGACCTTATTTTTATTTAACATTACCAGGGTTTACACTGATTGCTTCTTTTCATGATTATCTTTCTGTGAATTTAGTGGGCACTCATTTCATTCTGGAGTTAACCAAGTATGTAGAATAAATATATTTTTAGAAGGATATTATTAGTCTGCCTGGCAAGAATGAGGTCGTGAGTTTGATCCCTGGTACCAAAAAAAAAAAAAGATTATTAGTATAAAATAATCATAGTGAAAAAGTTATTTTGTATCTCACATTTTGTAACTTTTCCATCATGTTTTCATTAGAATAATTTATGGTCAAGGAAAGCACTAAAATTAAAATAGCACTATAAGAACTGTAAATGAGGTCATATTTATTTTATTTATTTTATTTTTTGGTACCGGGGGATCAAACTCACAGGTAAGTGCTTGAGCCCCTGAACTAAACTCCCAGCCTGTCATATTTATTTTACAAAGATAATACACATGTAATTGAAATACAAAATTGACTAAAACCTCTTGGAATGATTGTTAATATTTTAGATTGCTGATCTATGCCAAAACTGGAATAAGACTATATTTTTAATGGAACATTTTGAGAAATTGGTCTCAATAACAAACCAATTTATAGTGTCAACTATAAAGTATGTGTTTTTTCAATAATTCTGTGCTTTTACTGAACTGCAGTCTCCAGAAAAGTAGGACAATTCTAGCCTCCTTACCTTAGTTTTCCCAGTCCTCTGTCCCTTGGTTCTTCCTTCTCTCATCAACCTCATGTCACATCCTCTGACTTGCTAATTGTACTTTAACTGTGGATCTTCCCTTCATTCAGTTCCTGAAACCAGCTTTTCTGCTCCATCCTGTCTTAGAAACTTACTTTACTACTACTCACCTAAATCGGATCCTGCCATAAGATTAATTTCTCCTCACATGGAACTATGATCCCATCCTTACTCCATTTTCTGTCAAGTAGAAGCTATTTATCTCCCTTCTAAAAATGTGAGCATAATGAAGATAGTATATAAATCTGGTTTTCATGGCTGGTCCACAGTGTAGCATCCTGGGCACAGCAGGAAAAGAATATATACTTGTTGAACAAATGTATCTTTCATTTGTCACAAGCATGCAATATATTATTGGACTGGAATATTACAAGTCAAATAAATTATAACGAAACAAACATTTTTGTTTTTCAGATTTTGTTCAGCTTTAAGGTTCAAATGATTTTAATAACTTATACTCATGTAGAAATACAACTATATAAAAGATATACATGCATATACATGGTCCTAGAGGAGGCAGATCAATGCACAGGTATAAATCCTATATGTGCACTTGCTTGCTGCATGAATTGCATAACTAGCTAACTAACTAACTAATGCTTAAATCTTCACAACACAGACATCATAAAGTTCTGCTAATGTTGTGAAGCTTAAATGGGATAATGTGTACATTATGGTGCTAGTATGGGCTGCATACTAAGTACAGTAGTGTTAATTCTTTTTTAAAAAACTGCACAGTGAGAATTACTAACAGAATCTCTAGCACCCATCAGAGTGACAGCAATATCAGGTAGCTATTGTGTCCAGATCTCCTTTTGCTGAAGTGTTATGCTTTCTACTAAAGTAATATTTTCCTACCTTATTGTAAACCAGAAAAATGAAGAATTTGTAATGTTGAAAGTGTGGCATGGTACTTTTGTGATCCAAGTTACTAAGCAGTTGTGTGACTTTAGTAGATTAATATAACATTTCCAGGATTGTAGTTTATTTTTAAAAGCTTAGACAAAACTATCTCACGATGAAAATTTTATGTTTAGAATTCAAATGTCTAAATTATTCCTTGTGTGACTCAGCTTGCTTGTTCAGACTTTAAGAAACTTATGGGTATAATCACCTTTTACTGGTCATTTGTAGGCAGGGAAGAAATACAAAAGTGTTGACTAAGATGCCAATATGGGTTTAACACAGTTTGTAGTGAAAACTCGTCATCTGATACTTTTCTGTATTGTTGAAGTTCATCATTAAAGTTTACTGTTACAGAATGTCATACATTAAAGGCTTGGTTGTGTCAACCTTCTCTGTCTCTGTACTTCTGTCTGTATCTCTATCTCTGTCTGTCTCCTCAGCATTCCCATTTTTGGAAAACACTTTTAAATATCAATGGCATCTTTGAAATAACCTAATGCTATTCTCAATCATGGCTACTTGTTCCCCACAAAACAGGAGATGGGCCTCTCAGCCAGCCGGTTTCATATCCATTGTATAATGTGTATGTATATAGTGAGCCATGGCACATTTAGCACGGATGCAAAGGGAGATGTTCACAAGTAGAAAGTAAAATTTGATACAGAAAGGAAGAGCAAATTCAGATAAATAAGCAAAGGAAGGCAACTAATGAATAAAACATCTTTTTAGAAGTGCAGAAAAGTCAGTCGCGCCATGTTAAAGCTGTTGCCAGGCAACATATCTTTTCACAATAAACACTTGTGAGTCAGATAACTCATGGAGACACTGAATTGGCAAATGTAACTGCTTCCAGGGAACTTCTGCAGAATAGGGAATGCTTATAATCCTTTGCACAACATCAGGAATGCATCTCTTCTTGTAACAACTTCTCCTTTGAACCACATCATTTGTTTTCGTCTCTTCATGGGAATTTCCAATTTTTATGTCTGAATCCCTTTTTATCTCACAGGAAGCCAGGATGCAGATGCAGATCAGGAACACATTCTTCACGGTCTAGGGCTGGGACAATGTGGGTATCCCTCCTCAGGTGTGGAATGTGCAACCTCTGCAAAGGCGTTTATTACTATGAAAAGCTGAAGCAATGAAGAGCTATGCTGGCCCAAAAATAAGAAAATGTAACAAAACTCCAAAATTTATTTATAAAATGAATTCTAGATAGAAAGTAAATCCCCCAAATCTTGAACTTCAACTTCACCTCTTTCTCTGTCAACAGGAAAGACAGAGCAGGACACATCAGGAATAGTGATTGTCTTTTTGAGATGACCTCAGGACCACCCACCCCTGTATTCACAGAGCAGACTGAAAAAGCAGATTTTTGAACAGTAACTTGCTGTCTGATATTCCTGGCAGAAATACAAAAACATACTTCCATTTCAAATTTATGGCACCATAATGTATTCCCTCTAAGCTTTCCAGATCGTTCCCATCGCCAAATGTGACCAAAGCATAATCACAGCGACTAAACAAATTAAATGTTCAGTTAAAGACGAATCTGAAAAAAACGAGTAAGGGGAAGAAAATCCCCCAGATTGGTAATAAATAAGCACCACGTCAGACTTCTTAGTCAGAGAGCTCACAGCCAGGCCTTCAAGTGCTGCTGTGCTGCCCTGTGATCCAGCTCCCCTGAAGGACGGGGACAACCCCCATGCCAGTGCTGCTCGGAAGCATTGCTTCAGTAACCATGGCCATTGTTTAAAACAACTGGACATTCCCATGTTATAAAGCATGTCTCATATTTCGTGATAACAGCATGTTTGCATGGCAAAATATTTTATTCCTTTAAGAAAAATAAGACACAGTATGTTTCATGCTTATTAAATACGACTAAGTATTTTTACTCTGGCTCTTTCCCCCACGTGTTACATGCTGACATTTAAAAACACACTTGTAGTGGCGAGCGTGAGGTAATGAGTTCAATCCCTGGTGGCGCTAAAAACAAAACAAAAACAAAAACACACTTTTAGACACCTTATTGTACTCCCATTATTCATTTTTTTAAAGTGCTAATTTTCAAAATTTGACTTATTGTTAAACAGCACAGCAGTTGTTTTTTTGGGAAGAATGAATTAAGCTAAAAAAGATTGAAAAGCAGCAGTTCTTGGAAAAATGTAAGCTTCTTTAAGTATTTTTGTGCACATTTTTAAAGTTAATACGGCACTTAGAATTCATGTATTACAATTATTTTATATAAGAATTGGAAAGTCAATTCCCTGAAATATGACACGATTTACTTAAGCTAATAGGGCTTCACAAGTGGATCCAAAAAATCAGAAATTTGAGCTCTTACATTCGGCAGTACTTTCTTACATATCATTTTTGCCTATTTCTTATATGGAAATTGACAAAATTTCAAAACATAAAGGAATGTGCAAAATTTAGGAAGGATAGAAGAAAACTGCAATACCATTTTAAAATAGGAATATAAATTTCATGATTTTTAAAATTTATTTTAAAGATTAGGGCCGGGGGTTTAGCTCAGTGGCATAAGCACCTGCTTGGCAAGCGCAAGGTCGTGAATTTGATCCCCTGTGCGCGCGCGCGCACACACACAAACACACACACACACACACACACACACACACACAATTAAAATTTATTTAGGAAAGGGCTCTACCTAAATGTGTTTCTTTTTTTTCTGTTTTCTTTTCTTTCTTTCTTTTCTTTTTTTTTTTTGCAGCACCGGGGATAGAACTCACAACCTTGTGCTTGCCAGGCAGGCGCTTAGGTCACTGAGCTAAATCCCCGGCGTAAATGTGTTTCTTGGGTATAAAAATATAACTCAATTAATGTTAAATTCTGGCTGGGCTCAGTAGTATACAACTGTAGTCCCAACTACTTGGCAAGTTTAGAAAGGAGGATCTCTCCAGTGCAGGAATTTAAGACCAACCTGGACAGCAGAGATGGGGTTTTCAAAACAAACAAAATGAAGCAAAACAAAATAGCTTCCAAAAATGTTAAATACTGTTTTATGCACTGTATTTGATTTTATAGCTATTATTCCCTTTACTAAAAATAGTTATTCCTTCTTGGATTTTTTTTCATTTAAGAAACTTAAGAAATGTGTCACTTAAGACATTTTTAAGGTGTTCATCTTGAATAAGATGCTAAACTTATTTACTAATGTGATGGAGATAGACTTGCTGTAAACGTTTACACACTGGCAAAATGACATTACAAATAGGAACTTTTCGGTCAACTTTAAAGCACCATACAGATATAAGAAAGTATTTTATTCCTTGTACACAAATATAAGGTAACAAAAGGAAATTTTGTGCCTTCTCTGTTGTGTTTCAAAGGCAAGTAACCAGCAAGAGACTAAGAGAGATATTCTTAGGTTAATATTACACAAGTAAATCTGGCCTTCATGACTTACCTGGGTGTTTGAAGTTCAGGGAAACATGTTTGGCTTATTGTTTTTTCCTTTGTTTATGTCCACGAAGGTTTCTTGTATATTTGTCACAGTTTTAAAAATGTGATTTAAAAGTATATTCTGAATAACCTTAAATTTTTCCCATAAATATGCTACCTAGAAATAATAATTTTGTTACAGAAATTCATATCAAGTTAGAATAATTTCAGCCTATCTTTTGTAACTGCATGTTTCTCCTATTGCTTTAAAGCTAATTTAGGCCACATTATATACAAAATTAAATCTTATTTTTATAGCTACACCCTTGGGGTTCAATGAAAAGGCTTTATGAGCTAGAAATTAAAAGTACTGGTTGAAAATACTATTACATTACACCAGCTATTATTAAGGCAATTTACAAAGTTGGTGCTAAAACTATGCACATTTTTCACTGTGAGCCCTCATATATTCAGCGAGCCCATGGGACTGTTTGGTATATAATTTGGCAAATAAAATCAATTGAAAAGTAAACAGCAAGTCAATGGCATTTATCACAAAAGAAAATTACACTATACTAACAGCAACATTTATTTAACCCAATATTGTTATGAATTAACATATTTATACTACATTTATACTAAGTGATTTCATGAAGACATTTGGGTACTGTGTTACTTAGCTATGAATGAATATGTTTGAACGTGGCAATTTCCTTCCCATGAAAATGGGAAAAAAGATGAAATTTATGAGGGTATTCTTTCATTAAAATTATACATGACTTTCTAAGACTCATGTAGTTTCTCTTCAGAAGTATGCTGCTATGTGTATGGAAGTCAGACAGGTCTGACATATATATATATATGAAATATGTTTTATAATATAGAAAGAATTATTAAATTGAAAAACAAGTTTAAGATATATAATATATACATATAAATAATTCCTTTCAAAAATTGGAAAAATTACTTAATGTATTTAATATTTAATTATTAAATATTTGTGTCACTGGAATATAAGCATTCATGAGCAAAAATATTTTATGTTTTAATTTTACATATTAAAGTGACTTACAGTCATTTTATATGACTAAAT
>RJWT010029572.1:0-14859 GCA_004365215.1 Cuniculus paca | reverse complement strand
GACATTTCCTACAAGAAGATGCTGGTACATTAACAAGAAATAAGGGTACGAAGGAAAAAAAAAACAAGAAAAGTTAAAGTGAGAACTCAAAAAACGCAGATGTGTGAAGCCATTTAAGAACATGGTAGTCTTGAGCCAGGTGTAGTGGCACACGCCTGTAATCCCAGCACTACGGAGGCTCAAGCAGGAAGATGATGTGTGTTTGAGGAAGCTGGGCTGCATAGTAAGTTCATGGGCAGCCTTAACTACATGATGAGAGCCTGTCTCAAAAAACAAACAAACAAACAAACAAAAAAAACACCAAAAAAAAAAAAAAAGACTATGGTACTCTAACACACCTCAAAGGCGCACACTCCTGAAGACTCTTGGAAATGCTTGCATAGTTAATAAATAAATGATTGAGACTCAGACTAGAGAAATTTCCAGGCAGAATTGAGACAGACATAGAGCATTGATTAACTAGTGCTTAGGAAGTAAAAGTTTGGGTCTGTAGTACAATTCACTTGCCAAGAATTCCAGGTACCTAGACATAATTATATTTTTGCCCCATTTGAAAACCAGATGAATTTTTACTCTCTGTTAACTAGAAAGCCATTTAAGATACTACATTATGTGATTTTGTTACTCCATGATAAATTCCTGGTTTTATTCCTTGACTAGCAGAAATGATGATTGTTTCTCTTCAATTTCTACCTTAGTACCAACTACTTTTACTTAGTACTTAAGACCGTAAGGTTCGTAATCAATATTGCAACTAGAATAACAAGACCCACTGTCTTCACCATAGTTTATCAATAGAATGATTTTTTGTTTGGGATTTGTTTTTCAATCGTTTTGACATGTTAACCCATGATAGCTATTTTTGAAAAAAAAATTTAGATTTGCGTACAGGCTTTGTTAAATTTTTCTTTTTTCCTTTTTTAGCAGCTCACAGTTGATATGTAGCTAAGTAATGAACTCCAAGGTGAGTGCTCACGAGTCAAGAAGGCATAAGACAATTCACATGGCAGAAGAAATTACGAATTTATAAACCCAATAGTTAATGTGCACCCCAAATTGGTCAACTCGTCATAAAAGGTTTGTCATTTTGGTGGAGAGAAGCTTGTGATTTTAGCAATGCACACATTTGACAGTGAAGCCTTAATTCATAACCAAGGTTTTATATTATGGTACCTATTACATTGTCCTACAGTCCACATGTGAGGCCAAATGTGCATATAGATATTACTTTAAAGAACAGAGTCTTTATAGTAAGTGGAGTTAGAGTGGAAGTGGCCAAGAAAATCTTGGTATATTACAGATGTGTGATAGTAGTCTCTTCAAGCAGTACTTAAAAGAGTGGAATTGGAAAAAGTCGGAATTTTTTTTTTGAAAAGAGAACTATTCCAGTTTTGTACACCTTTCTGAGATAGTGTTTGACATTAGGGTGTTACCCAGCAGATATTTTAATAAAATAAATGAATTTAATGATGATAATAGTGGGGAAAAGTGTTTTCTACAAGTGAATAGAATTATTTTAACTATTAAAAATAATTATAATTTCCTCTTTTTCCTTTACTGGTTCCTATTTTGTGAATTTTTATTTTATATGTCTATAAGACATACATATATATGAATGATAATACACAAATACAGAAAGAGACAGAGATGGAGAGAGAGAGACAGAGAGAGAGAAAAAATTATTCTGTCAATCTTTTAAGGCTCAAAATGACTTAGACAGGACCTTACCTAAATCAACTTCTATTAAGTGTATAAAGACTATAATAATTTGCCACTAAAAAGTTGAAGTGGAATGACCATTGAGAAGTTACCATAATGTTCACTAGGTAATATCTTACCTACTTTACAGATTCTTTCTATTGTATTTACCCCAAATGGGGTAAATAAATAACTTAATGTTACACAACAAATGAGTCACTGACGGGACTGAAATGATAATACTTGCCATCATTGTGTTTATCATTCATTGTTACCACTATTTTTGCCAAAATAGTGATAAGATGAATAAGATTTATATTCCACAAAAGAGTATAATTTTAAGAGGGAAATAAAGATAAATAGTCCCAAATGAATACTCAAGAAAGTATCATAATTCAATGGGTCATACCTAATACAAGTGATTGGGGGAAAAAAAAGTGGCTTATTATTTAAAAATAGAATCAACATCCTACATCTTATACTTAAAAATAAATCTCAGATGGTTTGGGCAAAATGTAAAAAAAAATTGTATATATATATATATGTATGAATTAATTTTAAGGAATTTAATTTTAATCAAAATTTTAATATTGAAATAAGGGAAGAGATATTTTTCAGTATAAAAATATAAAATGATATAGAGTTTTAAACATCTTAATATTAAAAGACCAACAATCAGTGAATATGACAGAGACAATATTTTAATAATTGTTCTCATAGCTCAATAAGTAAAAGACAAATACACCAATAAGCAAATTGGAAAAAAGATAAGAAAAGATGATTCACCAAAGACATAATCCCAATAAACAACTAGCAAAAAAAGTCATAGTAAAAAATAAGCCTTTCATTTAAAAAAAATTAATCAAAACAAAATGTCTTGTTTTGTTTATAATTATAATGCTCAGTGCCGGTGGGATTTCTGGATGCTAATACTCGAAACTTTTTGTAGAAATTAATTTTTCAATTATTAAATTATTAAATTGAAAAATATTTTTGAAAAGTAGTATGTTCTACTTACAAAGGGTGAGGGAATGAGAAGGATAGTCTCTCATTTTGTTTGTTAGAGTAAAAAGTACTGGAGCTCTTTTACAGTTTAATATTGAACCCCAAATACTTTTTGTCCCAGAATGCTTTGTATTGCCTTCATTTTTTTTATTAGTACATGTTTGTAGTAAATAATAATTATATTCATTGTGGGGAGTTAATGCATATATATAACACATCTTAATTCTAACCTTTTAAGAATAGAGTTGTTAACAATTATCTACCCTAAAAAGAGAGCAAGATTGTTTCTGACAAACAATTCCTTCTCTGAATCACTCATTAATATATAGATGAAGAAGAAAATGTGGAGCTCATATCAGTTCACTACAAATCATGTAAGAGGTAACACAACAACAAAAAATAGTTTTATATACTCATAGCTGACTAAAGAGGAGTTCATTCTGGTGTGGAAACCATACCAATAAAGCTATAAAATATCTCTGTCTCTGTCTCTGTCTCTGTCTCTGTCTCTATCTCCATCTCCATCTCCATCTCTCTGTCTCTCTGTATCTAATCTGTCTTTGTAATCGTCTCTTTGTCTCTATCTCTATATCTCCATATCTACATATTTACCTATTATCTATTTATCTATCAAATCTAAAATGCATAACCCACAAAATAGTCTTATATACAGATGGCTAACTACACCTATGTACTTAGATACTCATAAGCCGATCGTTCTCATGCATGATCACTTTCAAGCATCCCAGAAAACCCCAAGTAAACTGTAGTCGTCCCCTTTTTTATAAATGAAGAAAATGAAGTTAAACCGAAGTAATGCAAGGGCCAGAATAATATGACTGTGTAGTTCCACAACCCAATTTCAAATCTAACTTTGTTAGATTCAAAAGTCCACAGATTTTCACAATTCCACATATGATGCCTCTCAGGCAATTTACAGAGGTATATTTGAGGAATTAAATGATAAATTAATTAAGAGCAAACAGTCTGCCAGGAAAATCAAACTATAGTTTTTGAGGAATAGCATGTGAGTGCTTTACTTGCAGAACTTTATTTTGTGCTGTTTTTTCAAATCCTGCATTAACCAGATAATTTGATTCTTTTTCCATTCTTAAGAGTTTTTTTTCCCCTATCCCACCACTACTAGAAGTGGTGAGAAGTTGTGTCTACAAAACGTCACGCACACAGATACCTTAAACTGGCAAAAGGAATAATGTCTCATGTTACATGCAGGCACTAAGCTTATGCAGACTGCTGGGGTGAAATGATTCGGGGATTGTCTTCCATAGTTTTTGGCTCACATCACCACTGCCAAGGTCAAAACTAGACATCTAAGTGTAGTCAAGTATTTTATAAACAAAAGGTTAGCATATTATGACCCAAGTAATTGATCCTAAACTCTATAGTCTATCTTTTTGAGACATTTGACAACACCTCCATTGCTCATGAATTCCAGTTTGTAAATTTCTGAAGAGATTTATTTGAAAAGTGTCATAAGGTATATAATAACACACTGAAAAATTTAGTAATATATACTAGATATATAGATAGTGTTTTTCACCCAGTTCTTTCAAGGAGCAAATGCTTTGTCATTCATCTTTTCCAGGTGGTGAAATGACCTGTGAAATGGCATTTGAAAATAGCTGTGGACAGATCTGAAAATGATATTTTCCTTTGCTACTCAGCAGCAGCATCTTTAGAATCATTTATTTTCCCTTTGAGTTGCATTGTTAGATTTTATTTGCTAGGTACTATTTTTAAATATCAACTCTAAAATACAATACGTATGCTTACAACCTTTGTTTGAAAGATTGCTCTCAAAAAGGAATAAAATGCAAACTAAAATTCAGGGCAGAGATGAAAGGGAAAAGAAAAAGTAAAGAAAATATGTCTCCCTTTCCCATCCCACTTTCCTAAGACCTTTCCTCTCATCTTACACATACTGATGAGGAAGAGTACAAATACTCATTTACAATTGTGTTTGTAGTAGTAAGTTACGCTATCGAGATGCCCTTTGAAATGCCCCATTTAGTTATAGACAAGGCTTACATCAGAACATTATGAAGAAGAATCTTTACAGAAACTGATTGAACGTATTTTATGGCCAGAGTTAGGTTAAAATGTTATTTGAATAATACAACCATCCTCTTTGCACACGATGTAACAGTCTTTTAAAAAGAATCTGTCTATATGAAAATTTTATAAAACAGTTTGGAAGTTTTCTAAATCTTTTTCAAAAATGAACTACAGTTTAAGTTGATTTGCAACAGAATGTTTTGATAGCTCTTTTGACACCATGACAATGAGAATGTAGAGTGTCATCAATGATGTTTCATTTGGCCTTTAAAAAATATAGTCACCTGATAGTTCCTAGGAAGATGGTAATCATAATTGAAAAAAAAAACAAAAATTAACAGAAATTAATAAGAAGAAGAGTTCAGTGATTGAGAACTTTGGACTTCAAAACCCTTTGGAAATAAAAACTTTTCCCCTGTCCTTAAGACAAGAGGTCAAGTATTCATTGACCAATAAAAATTCCCCTTCAGCTAGAAAACACCCTTTGAAATCCAATTAACTCTTTCAAATAGACAGCCATCATTTTCTATTTTATCGAAAAGTCAGATTTCCCATTCTGTGCTCCAATAAAAGTTAAGTTGTTTTGATCTGATAATTGTAAGATGTACTGTATGTATCTTAATTTGTAAGTTTTTAATGCTAAAGCTCAAGGCTGTTCAGATATAACAGCAGTGCTGGAAATGAGGTACAAAATGCTGGAATTCAAATTAACCAATAAATATATTTTAATATATATCAGCAGGACTCTAGAGGATTCCATTAATGTTGAAAAATAGAAAGGATTTAGGTTAATTTGGTAAGAAGGCAGGTCAGAACGTTTACAACAGTGGTATAGAATTGTATAGAGATGCAAAATTTTTCAAGAGAGCAGAATTTTTTCAAAAACGCTGACTCTAGCTGTCACAGTCTTGCCTTGGCTAAATCCAGTGGAGAGATAGGAGGACTTTCTAATTTGCTTTCCCTCTATTTTAATAATAGCTGTGCATAAGTAATTTATGAAAGGCCAACCAGGCAGTGGGCAACAGAAAATTAAACTCATTTTATCTGAAAGCAGGTGGATTTCTATATATCATTAGCATGCATAGAATTCTCACAATGTTATTTCTCATACTGATGGAATGTAACCAAATAATATATGAGTTTTTTGCTTATGCACGAGTGAAATTTTTAGATAAAAGTGCCAGCCCCAATGGCAATTTTCTGCAAAACGAAAACTAATTCTGTGAAGCTTCTTATTACTGGAAAGACTCATTTGGCTTGCATTAGAGACTGACATAAGTGACTTTAGGATTTTACTAACAGATTAGATGAGATGTGCCACATACTGTAATATCATTAGAGAATGTAACAGCACTGGAACGCTTTGGGGCACTTATTAAGGGTACCAGTACAAGTAAATTGTTTTCCTTTATGACACAGGCTTTTGAAATTTTTTTTCTCTGATTAGAATGCTTTATTTTTATAGAGTTTTTTTTCTGACATTTAAAACAACTTTTACTTTATACTCCCCCAAAATTGCACACAAATGATGTTTTGCATGATTCAGCTCAGTGTTACTAAATGCATTATCTATGCCTTATTTCATGAATATCACCTAGGCAGAGGGTAGATATGTATTAAGAAAACAGCTTACACAATGCTAAAGTCACAATTCTTCTAACAGAATAATATCCTAACTTACAGCAAAGACTAATCTTCATGGCTCTAAGAAATTTTTACTATTAGTACCTCTCACTAACTCAATATTTGCAAAGGTTCTACTCTCCACTTTAACAAAATGCTAAGGTTGGATCATTAAAAATGGTTATTATAATATGAATACTTTCACTATTCTATTTAACTACCACCCTAAAAATCATTCAAGTACATGAAATATTATAGTTCTTTTTATTCTAATGAATCTTCCCTTATCAGAAATTATACATCAAGCAAAATATTTCTTGCTAAGGTAGGCAAAAATATGGAATGTAGATAGAAATGTTTATCACTTTATAAAAGAAGCTAAAGGAAAAGATAGAATTATTTGGAGGATAATTGTATGCTCAATATTTTTCCTTTTCTAAGTTATCTTTTCCTAAATTTTTAACTCTTCCTGGGTGTAGCAGAGAGTTGATTTTTCTTTCTCGCCATTTAAAAAATCCTTTTACACATCATCAGAAAATTTAAAAAATTAGTGGAAAAATGAATACACATAGTTACATAGAGAACTGTGGACACAGCAATGCATTTAGGGAGATGCTATTCAGTGTCCAAATCTATCGAGTGATGAGATGGAGTCAGCCTTAAACAGACTGGAGACTGAATCCCACCTCTGTTATTTTACTGTCCACCTGCCTGTAAGCAGATGACTTCCCTTCTTTGAGTTCTTACTTCTTCATCTATAAAATGGGATACTGATAACTCTCTATGGCTCTCTATGAAGATAACGAAGTGAATCACCCTGCTGTTCATACTCTATTTATCTCTACAGTGGAAAGAAAAGCAAATGAAAACAGAAGGTGGCTTAACAGATCGAAAATTATTTGAGTCCAATTCTTCTGATAGAAGTCCCAGATTTTTGTAGGAAAGGGATCAGCATTGTATCAACAAACTACAACATGAAAATTACCTATGAGGATCCTTCCTTGAAGAATAATGAGTTATACACACTAGAGTGTAGGAATATTTAAAGTCAGGCATCTCCATGCTCAAAATGATCTCGTCTGAGAATTCGGTTGGACAGAGTTACTCATAGTCATCTCTGTATGGTCCTAATTCTATTTTTATTTAAGCACATTTATCATACCGTTTTGGTATTATTCACTCCAATCTCACCCTCACATCTAGAGCTCTTGGAAGGCAGGAACTTTGTTTTTTCAACTTTGTAATTCCAGCCGCCAGAATACTTCTTGATACATAGAAGTCACTAAAAAGTTCGCTCAGCAGCACAGCACCTACCTGGCAAGTGTGAGACCCTGAGTTCAATTCTCGGCGCCCAAAAAAAACTGTGTCTTTGAGCTTCGCATGTGCTTGAAAGTGTTTAAGATCTGAAAAGGAAAAAAAAGTATAAAATAGGAAATAACTTTAGAAATAAATTCATAAGCATTGATTATTACATAGTGTCCATACTTCATTACATGTAAATTTTAATATTCATAAAAATGTCATTACATTAAAATTGTGCAGTTTTTTTTCATCACAAGAATATCTGAGAATGCACAACAGTTATCAAGTAATCATAGTCCGTCTTAAAATAAACACTGTACTCAGCTAAACAATTTTGGATGTGAAAGTATTAAAATTCTTTCAGATTATTTATACAGAAAAAATATAATTAATCTGGGATATGAGTGCATTTTGAGGTGATGCTATTTGGAGCCTGTAAAGTAGGAGTGCCCAGGTCCTTGGAAGTCTCAAACAGCCTGTTAATGATGGGCCAGAATTTAAACAGACTGGCTGAAGCATGGTGAGACTAATCAAGAAAAGCTTCTTACTGAAGGTTTCCCTGATCTTCACTATAAAGGTGGGGAGAGAGATGGTTTGGAGAAGGCGAGTTATACCTCACCAGAACTAATCTTATAAGTAAGCAAAGTCAGAGATTGGGAGTGTTTTCTGGGGTGCTAGACATGACCCCAACACTCGCTGCACTCTCACCCTCCAAGAAAACATTTCCAATATGTTTTCTGAGACCTGAAATTTTACCACTAAACAATCATTTTATTATCTAAAAAATATGTCAGCAAGGCTATGAGAACATATTCCTGAAAGATACAATCCTTCAAACAATATAATATGATATAGACCATATTGTGAGCTTAAATTTTTCTTTCTTGAACTTAAAACTGAGAAGATAGAAGTAGGTCAATAGGGATATGATTGGGAAGGAGTGGTAAGCCCAAATACCAGTGACCAACACTGTCAGAAGTCTCATACAGATTGCATTGGAGACAGCTTGCATTCCTGATCAGAACCAGAGAAAAACAGAAATTATACCGAACCATCTGTGGGAAACATACCAGCTATATTTGAGCAAGAATCGGTGAGGGTTTGTGAGTATGGAACACCATGGTCAAATGAGGATGGAGAATTACCTGAGACTGAAAAGGAAACAGAAACACACAACCATGAGAAGAAGCCACATTCTTATGGATCCACAGCAAGAGAGAAAAAACAGATTTATCCTACACATATACTGAAGGTAGGACCACCAATCTTAGCACATCTGTAGATAGTCATTTTATATATTTAATTCGAAGAGTTTATCTATGTGCTCCAACAAGTAGCTCAACTAAAATGCTCCCTAGGAGAGACCTAGAAATATTTAATGGCCACTATGAAATGTCAAACATGCATAAAATTTAAGGTTTGTGATATCTGTTATAATAATCCAAACTCAGATAAAGTGCCCCAATAAGATAGTGAATTTTTCTAGAAACTTTAATTTAATAAATAGTATGTGCATGATAATGCCAGGGACAATAAATAATAAAAATATCTGTTTTAGAAAACCCAGGAGGGGTTGAAAGGAAGGTAGGGGAATGGGAAAAAAGAATCAAAATTAGAAAAAAGAATCAAAATATAACATGTACAGGTACAAATCCCCTGTGATAAATGTGATTATTATGTGTACCTAAAATGTACCAACAACAATCATTTTCTTAGAAAAGAAAAGAAAAGAAAAGAAAAGAAAAGAAAAGAAAAGAAAAGAAAAGAAAAAAGAAAACCCAGGGAACCCCTGGAAAGATGCAGGTCTCACTGTGAAGGAAGAGTAGATAAAGAATTCATAGCATATCTTTGAGGCAATAACTATTTCTTACTAACACCTAAATTGGTTTTACTCTTACTTTCAAAATGCAAATCTATGTAATAATTAGTTATTCCTTTATTGTTTTGTATTATTTTATCTATCCTTTGTTTTTCTTGAATAAAATGTTTGGAATCCAAGATAATATCAATAACTACCCTCCCTTCATACCACAGCATCCAATTTCCTAATTCCTTTTTCCTGTTCTTACTATAAAACACTACATCTTATACCTATAATTTTCAAACAATTTCAGCTCAGTCAAATTGAGGAAAGCATAGAATTATTATGCTACAGTTCATCTTTATGTCCTAATTTGAGGAGGAGTCTAATTATTGATCTTCAAAAGTCTTTTAGGAATATTATGAAAATTAGTTAATATGTATTTTAGGAAGCTTCATCAAGGGTCTTATTTAAAATAAACCATTTCATCCTTTCAAAACCAGGGGATGAAAAAAGAATGATATTTTTCTCAAAGTATGACTGCCACAAGGGTTTCTCACATTGATTCATTGCTTATAGATAAAAACAACTTAAGCTGATTTTTCTTGTTTATAGAGTAAGTGTAAAATGTTCCACCAAAATAGGTAATGACATTTTTGTGTCCATAAATGTGCATGTAAGTCCAATTATGTATTTGTTGTCATTTAAACATCACCACCATTATTGAGACAGAAGTGCCAGTATTAATTCTTGCTGTCACATTTTCCAAAAATGAAAATAAGGCTTTTAAGTAAAATGCTAAGGTTTTCAATGTGAATTATTCATTCTTTGCATGGCCTTAGCAGAACACCCTTGGCAAAATAGCTAAACAAAAGCCTACCAGGGTTCTGGTTTCTAATCTGGTTAAGAAATACATTACAGGATTTTTCTTTTAACTTCACAGTTAATGGAAAAGTTTTCCTTTCCTGAAACTCAGCCAAGAGTTCAAGAAAGCTTCTCTAACTGCCTCAGCTTCCATCTAATTGAAGTACCATGAGCAGACCTTGAAAACAGTGGCATTAGTCACACAGCTAAACAAACTACCTTTGATGGTCGCAGCCAGCCAATCAGAAGCAATCCCCTGATGATCTTTGCGGGAATAGCAATCCATTAATAATAACTGAAGCAATGATCTTTCATGCCACCTTCCTTTCATGCAGGACCACTCCACTAGTAATCTCTTAGGGGAACTATTAGCTACTTCAGTGTCCTTCAGAGAGGGCACTCTGCCTGTTTCAACATTTATTTCCACTGTAACATTTTTTTTTCTCTCTCACAGAAGTGCCTTTTAGAAATTAAAATAATTCTTGCTGTGATTCTAACAGGTATGGGTGGGGGGTGTAAAGAAAAGAAGAATGAGTGGGAGAATGAATGGACAAGAAAAACACCTCTTTTTCCCAAACTTAACTCTGAATTTCAAAATTTTCAAAGACAAGCAATGTATAAGTAATAAATGGCAGTGGTTTATTTTCACTACCCTTTGTCCTTAAAGAAACTAAATTTATGTGTACCTGAAGAGTCCAAGCTAAATACAAATACAGTTCTACAGAATTTTCTTACTCCTGATCTGCACACATATATGCTAGAAGCATGAGCACATGAGGGAAGTCAGAGGTCATCCAAGCCATACTCCCACCTGTAATCCCAGCACTCAGGAGGCTGAACAGGAGGTTTGCCAAAAGTTCAAAGCCAGCTTGAGCTCTATGGCAAGTTCAAGACCAGCCTGAATTACACAACAAGACTTGCTCAAAAACTAAACAAAGGCCAGGAATTTAGCTCAGTGGCAGAAGCGCCTGCCTGGCAAGCTCGAGGTTGTGAGTTTGATCCCTGGTGCCGCAAAAAAAAAAAACTAAATGAAGAAGAGAAGTGCTTATATAACAAGACTCGCTCAAAAACTAAAAAAAGAAGAGACGTGCTCAACAAATGTTTTGTGAATAAATTTTCTTCCACGAGGGGACAATTCAAAACAAGTCAGTCACAATCTTTCTAAATATTCTGTAGCCTGAAGAGTAACTGCCTTTCATCACTAAGGTTAACATTACTATACTTTATTTTAATTCCATGTTTCACACTTACGAACTTCTTTCTCTTATAAGATCTACTCTATTTTCTGGAGTATGTTTAAATCAACTCACCCCAACTCTTGGCAATGAAAATAATAATTTGGCATATATTTCTCATAGGTAAAATGTGTGGAATACCTCATGTGGTGAAAGTTCTACCCCTACCTCCATCCTCAAAATTTGCTGGGAAATTGGTTGATTTTTAAAAATAAAAATCAGATCTACAAAAAAGTTGAGCAATTCCTAATTTTCCACATCACTAGCGCATCTATCATATTGAATAAATAACCAAAAGACTATTAGGGATGTGTCAATGTTACATGCTTTTCATTAAATATATCTATACTCAAAGACTGAATTGGTGATTAGTCTGTACAATAAGATGAAAATTTGAAATATTAACAAGAGTTCTCCCATCTGAGAACCTTATTTTACCCCGTGACTCTTCTCATTGGTAAAAATTATGCATTATTTTCAGGGAGGGAAGGATGGCATTAAAGTATTAAGAGTTCAGAGGTAACCAACCAGTTCTCATTGTCTGGTTGTCATAACAAGATCTTAGTATTAACATCTTAAAGATTTTTTTTAATCATGGAAATTCTCAAATAAACACAAAAACAGTGGGATAAATCTAATGAGTTTCTCTATATGTGCCACCGAGTCTTAAGCTTTAACTCAAAGCCAAACTTTGTTTATGTATACTTAATACTCCTCTTCTGCCCTCAGCTTTGGAAGCAAATCCCAGACATCACATCATTTCATTCACAACATTCAATATATATTTCAAAAAAAAAAAAACACAATTTTTTGTGATTCTCTCTTTCTACACCAATCTATTTGTTGTAAAGCATGTATTGGTTGGAAAAGACTCGTTTTTAAAAATAAGACCAGAAAATTATCACATTGAAGCATTTAACTCCTTAATATCACCAAATATAAAGTCAGTCACATTTCTCTTATTGTCTTAGAATGAAACAGCTGGGTTTTTCCTGCAAAACCTGAATTTAAAGTATTTTAAAAATCTAATCTCTGAAGGACTCAGAATGTAAAGTTTATCCATTTGAAAAAAGACTGGAAAGAGACAAGGTAAAGAGATAACCATTTTACCACAAAGGCAAATGTGGTGCTGTGTAGACTAGGGGAAGAGATTAGGGGAAGAGACTGCAGGTTGACTGCCTTCTTGCTGGGTCCTTCATATGGGTTGGGGTGGAGAGAGGAAAGGAAAGACTGGAAAGTCTCTGTTGTCCTCTTCCTCCTGCTGTTCTGCTTCTTTTTTTTTTTTCTTTTTTTTTTGACAGAGTTTTGCTACATATGTCAGGCTGCCTTTGAACTTGCTAAATTGCCCAGGCTGGTCTCGAATTTTCAATCCTCCTGCCTCCAGCTGCCTAGTGCTGAGACTGCAGGTGTTCACCACCTTGCATGGCTCTTGTTGTCTTCTAATATGAACATGAATCCTACCACAATATCAGGGCCTCACTCTTATAAGTTTAGTTTAACTTTATTTTCTTACTCCAAATGCAGGCACCTAGGTAGTTAAGATTTCAGTTTATGAGTTTGGGGTGTAGGGGATGGGGAACATGTATACTCAGTCTATTATGATGAGTGGCATCTAAGCCTTCCAGGATCTAAACGCAAACCTGAATTAATGACAAGTTTAATTCCTGCCTCTCAGTAAAATGAGCGCTAGAAACACATATTACTTTAGCCGGTAGTAAAATAACCCATGTCTTTAACATACATGGGTTGTGGCCTGTACATTTATTATCAATTCATTTGTTCTTCTAAATTGACAATTGAAAGTAAGACCTGACCTGTCTGTGTGACTGGCCAAATTTGGAAAATCCTGCCTTAACACCCAACCACACATTCCTTCCCCAAAAGTTGTGCTCTTACCTGGTGCTCCCAAACAAAAGCACTATCACCCCTGAAAATGGCTCTCTTGAGCATCATAGGAAAGAAAATTTCTGGGGTTCTTTGATTTCCCGGTTTTAAATTCTATAAAATGCCACAATAACAGGGAACTATGAAAATTAACAATAATAGCTATCTTGGTAAGTTTAAGACCCTGTACTAAATTTATTTAATTTCTATAAAAGCCCTTCAAGCTATTATCCTTAACTTATAGATGAAAAACAAAGACACGTGTCTATTAAGTGCAAAAGCCAAGAAATAGAGTCAGTCAGGTGTATCAGTCATTAGAGCCTATACATATACACACTGAATCTTTTTCTTTGTAATTAAAAAAAATTCTTCTCAGGCATATAGTCTCCAAAAGTGACATTTCCTTGAACTCTTAGCTCTTCATATTTCCATCTTCTACCATCAGTTTAAACCTCAAAGTATAGAATGAGAACAAAAGATGCTTAAAAAATAAATTCTTCAGAATGCTAGCCCACATTGGTGCTTCACTATTTTTTAAACTACAATAAGCTTCATATTTATTATCAAACTGCTTTTTCAAGCTACAAGTATAGAATTTGACCTAGTATTCATAACCAAGGTTTCTGTAATTCCAAGTCAGAATTATGAAAGAAAATTATGAGACAATGGTCGATAATATTAAAAATACTCCATATTTACAGGAGATTTTTCAAGTGACTTACTATGATGTCTATTCATTGGAAGAAAGCTTTTGAAAAGACAAGTATATAAAGAAGTTATCCTACAGTGAACAGAACAAAGCCCATTAATGACAATGATGTGAACATTCAAGGAATTATTAAAAGAACCTTTCACTTTGAGGGAAAATTAATTTACCCAGAATTTAGTGCAATTGTTGAAATAGGACAATCAAGGAGGTAGGGCAGCAGACCTTGTGGCCAAAGTTTTGCCTAAAGCCCTAGCAGTTAGAAGTCAGCGTTCTGCTTTCCTTTTTCTTGTTTTGTCAAAAAGCACTGGAAGTTACACTAGTAACTCTTAAAAGTATGTTTTTTCCTCTCAGAACTTAAAATAATTAACAGGTTTATAGACTGATCTCTGATCTATCTCCATATATTTTAAAACTCATTTCCTGAATTCTAGATAAAATTATTTTATTCTATCCAGTTAGTTTTTCTTTTTTTCTTTTTATATATATTTAAATATTTAATGCCTTACAGATAAGGGGTAGATATTTATCAGGGTCATTTCTTTGAAGCAGAGGGATGGCCTCTCTTAATGGCTGCCTTCACTGGGTAGACGTTTTGTCCAAGAAATTAGCCTCATAGCCTTAGTTGCACAAAGATTCTTCTTTCCCTAAACTGACTAACAAAC
>RJWT010029571.1:0-14872 GCA_004365215.1 Cuniculus paca | reverse complement strand
TTTTTTTTTTCTCTTTGTGGGCTTCAATTCATATTTTAGATTCTTCCTTGGTCCAGGGGACCCACTTGCTTCCTTCTTGTCCTCTCCATGATGTGATATTCCAGCATCTGAACTGCTTCTCTCAGAGAGACTGTTTACTCTGCTGCTTACTGTTCCACCATCTTTAGCTCCTCAAAAAGTGAGTCATTTGTATACTGCAGGTGTGGCAGAATATAGAAAATGCTTTACTGGAGACAGCCATTGTCTCAACAGTTCACTCACTGGTCTCCAGTACTGACTTATGGTGGAACAGGACCCTAAATACGGGAGTGAGACTCTTATTGGTAAGTTTATTTTTAATAGCTGGATTGAGTGATAATCACCTACCACAGAATTCACCTGTTCAAAATTTGCTTCTTCAGGACATTTCACCTAAGTGGATTAACAAGCATGTGGTCTTTTGCATCTGGTTTATTTCACTTCTGTGTTCATAAGTTCATTCAAGTCATAGCATGTAGCAGTTTTTAATTCTTTTTATTGCCAAAATATGCCATTGTATATCCCTTAGTTGATTCATTCAGATAATGGGCATTTAGATAGTTTTCCCTTTTCACTGTTAAGAGTTCATGGTATTATATGGACATGTGTTTTTATTTCCCTTAGGTGTGTCTGTATCTAACTTTTTAAAGTACTACAAAACTATCTTCCAAAGCAGCTGTAGCATTTTATATTACCATTAGCACTATATGTGATCTGCATTCCAGTTCCTCCACATCTTCATCAGCACTCAGTACCTTTTGCATTCTTGCCATACTGATTGGTAAGAACTAGTGTCCTTTATTTTAACTTGCATCTCTCTGATTGCTAACAATGCATTTTTTTCATGTATTCACTGACCATTCGTGTGTGCTTTTTGGAGAAAAGTCTATTGAAATCCTTTGTTTATTTTTATCTGGACTGTTTTTCTTTTTATTGTTAAGTAGTAAGAGTTTGTAATATTAAAGACGAATTCCTTGAGAGATATTTAAAATATGCAAACATTTTCTCCTATTTTGCCAGTGTTTTTTCATTTTCTGGGAAATGTCCTTTGAAGCATGAAAGTTTTTAATTTTAATTTCTCATTTTTCTTTTTATTTTTCCTTTATTACTTCTGTTTTTGGTGTCCTACAAAAAATTTTTTTCATTGAATATCATGAAGATACTGTTTTTACATCAAAGAATTTATAGTTTTAACTTTGCATGTAGATCTGTGATCTCCTTTGAGTACACTTATATATGATATGAAGTACAGTACCCAAATTCTTCTTTGGTATATGGACATAGTGTTGTCCTTTTATTGAAAAGACTATCCTGTCCCCCAATGACTTTTCTTGCTACTGTTGTTCAAAAATTAAGTCAGGATTTATTTCTGGAATACTTTGAGTTCTCTTCTATTCACCTGTGTGCCTCTATTTATGACAGTACCACACTGTCTTGATTGTATGTAGTAACCTTGTGGTAGCTTTTGAAGTTGGGAAGTGTGTCCTTCCCAATTTTGCCCTTTTTCAAGACTACCTTGATGACCCTGAGACCCTTGCATTGCCGTGTAAATAGAGTGGTACCTTGGTGCTCATTGGTACTGGGTTCTGGGAGACATGACACACACCAAACTGTTTTGGCTGGGAAGGATAAGAAGGTCAGGAGGCAAGCAAAATGACAAGTTGTAGCCTGTGTGTCAAGCATCAAAGAAATAACAATCCTGGGTCAAACTTTTTGTGTCAAAATGCATCAGCTACCAAATTTGATACATTTGAAGTAGTTGAGTACCAAGGTATCAATAGATTATTGTTATCTTGTAAATTTATGCTAAAAGTCTTTGAAACTTTGACAGGAAATGCCTTGAAGCTGTAGGTCAAGTTGAGGAATACTGGCATCTTAAAAATATTAATTCTTTTATGTAAAAACATGAAATATTCATGTTCTGGGAGATGGAGGTCCACTTATTTATGTCTTCAGTTTATTTCAGTAGTGCTTTGTAGTTCTCAGTGTAAGTCTTACACTTATATTTATTCCTATTTTATTCTTTTTGATGATATTATAAATAGATTTGTCTTATTTCATCCTTTGGCTTTGTGCTTCCTATAGAATATAATTGAGTTTGTATATTAATCTTGTATCCCGAAACTTTAACTGAACCTCTTTATTCTAATGACTTTTATTGGACTCTTAAGATATTCTGCATATGAGATGAGATCACCTGCCAATAGACACAGTTTTACTCCTTCCAATTTGGATATTGTTTTTCTTCCTTAATTATGGTGACTACAACTCTACTATATTGTTGACTAGAAGATGTGAGAGTGGATATTTCAGGAAGAAAGTATTCAGTCTTTTTCCATGAAGTATTTTGTTATTCTTTTACCTTTAAATATGATTTTTCGTAGATGTGCTTTATCTAGTTGAGCAATTTCCCTTCAGTTACTAAGCATTTTTACCGAGAAAGTTATTAGATTGAATAGAATTATTTCTAGTGTCTTTTGAAATGGTGATCTGGTTTTGGTCTTTTAGTCTATTAATATGGTGTGGTACGTTATTGAATTTTGGTTGTTAAACCTGCTTTGCATTTCTGGAATAAATCTTATTTGGTAATGCTATATAATCTTTTCCATGCATTGTAGAATTCAACTGGCTTGTATTTTGTCTGAGATATATATATATATATACATTTATGAATGTATATGTATATACATTTACGAATGTATATGTATATACATTTACGAATGTATATGTGTATATACATATGCATTCATAAAAAATGTATGTGTGGGTGTGGGTATATATGTCTGTCTATAGTTCCATTTCTTTACAATGTTACTCTCTGGCTTAGGTATGAGGTCCACATAAAATAAGTTAAAAGTGTTCTTCACTCTTTGTCATTTGTATTCATAAGACTCTGTGTGTGTGTTTGTGTGTGTGTGTGTGTGTGTGCGCACATGTGCACATGCACATTCATATGTACACATGTCTGTTTGCAGTTTTCTGTATGGTATTATTTTCTGGTTTATTCAGGACCATATAAAATGAGTTAGGAAGAGTTCCTTACTCTTATTTTCTGGAAGAGCTAATGAAGGACTGGTATTTGTTATTGTAAAATGTTTTGCAGTATTCAGTGCATGTTTTAAATTCTTTGCAGCATGTAGTATTTTATAGTATTAAAGCCATCTGAACCTCAGGTTTGTTAGGTACAATCTTCAGAAGGGGTAGACATGAAGGCAATGGCATTTAATCAAATAGTATGCTTGAGCTCTAGAACCACTACTTACACCTAATAAAAATTAGTGGTCTGAATTGCTATTGCTCAATAGCATGGTAGCCTGAGTGTTTTCACTAAAACTATAGCCCTCTTTGATCTGGTTAAAGGCAGTTCATGAGCATTCCTAGGGTTTGCCAGTATCCAGTTGATATTCAACACCATCATTGCTGCTGACTTTACTACTACAGCCAGTTGACAATTCTTGTCAGTTGGCTTTTACTATATACCAATATCTGGATTTCCTGGGGCTGTAAACAGTACTGCAGCTTACTCCCAAAGAGCAATACACTAGCTCAAAGAAGCCGCAAATCCCAGCACGCACACACACACACACACACACACACACACAAGAGCATGAAAAGATAAGGAAAAAAAATGCCCCCAAAGACTCACAGCCCACCATAAACCAAACAAGGCAACATTGAGGTTCAAATAATAAATTACACAGAAGAAAGATTTGAAAGGGTATCAATGAAGGTAAACACTTCAATAAGGTTCTTCTTGAATTTTTTCTTATTTTGAAGAGAATAAAACCAAAGGAAATAAAACACAGTAGAGTCAATCAAAGCAAAACAATGAATGTGCTACAAGACTTCAAAACAAGATAAAAGGAAATCAATAATGGCAACCATAATGCCTCTTGTTATCTTCAAAATAACTGCCCATACAATCAGGCATAAATAAAATCAAATGAAATAGAACAGAATAAAACCAATCAAAGGAAAATAATGAAAACACACTGGACTTCAAAATAAGACAATAGAAATACAACAGTGGCTACCATTATGCCTCTTGTTATCTTCAAAGTAGCTGCCCTTACTATCAGACACAATACAGTCAAACAAAACAAAATAGAATAAAATGAATCAAAACAAAACAATGAAAGCAATATAGGGCTTTGTATCAGTCAGGGTTTAGTAGAGAAACAGATAAAATACAAGATATACAACTGTATAAGAAATTACGATTGGCTTACAGTGGTCAGCCACAAAGTTGAATGAGGGAGTGTGCAGAGGGTGTCTGCATGCTAGAGGTTGAAGGGTCCAGCCCAAGGGCTAGAGCTTACTGCAGTGTCCCATGCAAGTCTGCATCAGAAGGCCAATGGGTCTATGATGGAACACTGAAGAATCTACGATGAAGACTGAAGAGTCCCAGGCAGAAGCTGAACAGTTGGTGCCAGAAGTCAGGAGACAACATCCAAGCTGAAGGTGAAGATTGGGTCTCCTCCAAAGACACAGCAATCAGTCCCTCCTCATTTGTCTCTTATTGTATGCAGGCTACTCCCCTGGGGTGGGCGTAACACTCACACCATCTGCCTGCCCTCCTCTTGCACAGGCTGAGGATGTTACAAACTAGGGACCCTGGCCCCCTGCTGAATCACTTAAAGTTCTGACCTTCTCAAATTGACACAGTGAAAAACATCCTAGAACAGTAACTTCTTATTCTCTATACCCCAGGATGTAGAGCTGCTGAGTTACTTAGTTAAGTATCTAGACTTCTCAAGTTGACACAACGTATAAACCATAACAGGCTTCAAAACAAGATAATAGGAAATCAACAATGGCTACCATAATGCATTTTATTATTTTTGAAATAGCTGTCCATGCTATCAAATACAAGAAAATAAAAACAAAACAGAATAAAATCAAAATAAATAGAACAATGAAACTAATACAGGGTTTCAAAACAATAATAGATTACCAATGACCACTGCCTTCCCCCTCTCACCTTCACAACATCTATTGTGTATTTTGGATTCCACTAACTCCTTTAGTTTTTTATACTAGGGAGACAACATGATGTTCACCCAATTGACTCTGAACCATTTCACCCATGAGCATGATCTCAAGTTGTATCCATTTGCCTACAAGAGCCTCCAGATTATCTTTCTTTATAGCTGAGTAGCTTTCCATTTTATAAAAATGCCATATCTTTCTTATCCATTCTGCAATTGATGGGCAAGCTACCCCCTTTTTTTCTGGTTCCATATCACATAGAACATTGTTTTCTCTCCTTTGACTTTTAGTCTATGAATTTCCTTTTGAGTTAAATGTGTTTTTTGAATAAAGCATATTGATGAATCCTGTCTCCTGATCCACTCTTCCTGTGTTTCTTTTTATTGGTGAATTGAGGCCATCTACATTAATGGTTATGGCCAACATGCAGTGACTCATCTCTGCCATGCTATTTTCCTGCCATTGGCTGCCTACTTTTCCCCTCCATTCAGTTGTCTGCCCCACTCAGTGATTTCCCTCTGCCACTCTTCCTGGAACCATGATCTTTTTTTATCTCTTTCTAGGATGTTCTTCAGTATTCTTTGTAGAGTGGGTTTGATGGTCATGAATTCCTGCAGTTGTTCTTTGTCATGGAAGTATCTTGTTTCTCTGTTAATTTTGAAAGATAGTTTTGCAAGGTACATCAATCTGGGTTGGAAGTTGTTTTCTTTCAATACTTGAAATACTTTACTCCAGCCTCTTCTTGACTTGATGGTTTGTGTTGAGAAGTCTGTCATGAATCTGATGGATTTTCTTTTACAGGGGATCTGTTTCTTTTCTCTAACAGCTTTGAATATTCTGTTCTTATGTTGAATTTCTGGAATCTTCATTATTATATGTCTGGGTATAGATTTATTTTGGTTGTAGTTATCTGGAGTTCTATATACTTCATTTATCTGAATATCACATCCTTTTCTCATGTTTGTGAAGTTTTCTGCTATTACTTCTGTAAATACAATTTTAATGTCACTTGTGTTGACCCTTGCTTTTTCACTGACACCCAAAGATGCACTGCAAGTTATTTTGCTTTGTGTCATCTTGCAGTTGTTGAATTGTTATTTCCTGGTTCTTTGTTATTTTTCAGAGATCTTTCTTTTTATGATCACAAGCTGCAAACCTGTCTTCATGGTCTGAAAGTCTATCTTCAGTTTCTTTCAAGAGGCTTTGCCAACTTTCAATGGTGTTTTTAATTTCCTGGATATCTTTTTAAATCTGTTTCATGTATTCTAAATCTTTTTTATATTGTTCAGTCAAGATTTTCCTCATTTTTCTATGCTTCTTGATTTTTTTATCTGTGTCTTCTTTAGAGATGATTAGCAATTCTTTTATTATGTTTTTCATTTCTTCTTTTATCTGAGATAGATTTCTGTTCTAATTTCTTTTATACTCTCATGAAGTTGTCTCTTTTCTTCAGTTGCCATCACTTCAGAAACTTCAGGTATGCGATTCCTGATGTCTTCCATGTTTACATCTCCTGGACTTGCTCTGCTTGGGTTGGAGGCTGGAGACTGCCTTTTGCTTCTTCACCTTGACATATTCTTGGGTTCTTCTGGATAAGTGGGTAGTGGGGTCCCAGGCACTTCCCTCATTGGCTATAATTTCTCTGGAGGGTGACTGTTTGGTTCTCCTGGCCGGTGCTGGCTATGGGTATCCAATGGTGGCCACTGGATGCACTGGTGCAGGGCTGGCTGCTGTTTTTCCCAGCCTGTGCTGGCTACCTGGGGCTGAAGTGTCCCTGATGAGAGTTGGAGTGTGTGTGTGGGTAGGGCCAGCTGCTGCCTCCCAACTCAATGTGGTTATCTGTGGGAAGCATGTCCAGATGGCTTCTGGAGTGTACTTGGGGGCAGAGCTGGCCGTTGCCTCCCATCCAAGTTGCTTCTTGAATTTAAAGAATAAATAACTAACTACATAATGACCCTAATGACAAATAAAAAGCAAATCTGGAGAAGACAACAGTAAAACTATAGTGGAGTTAACAAAAGAGATGCAAAACATGAATCCAAGTATAGAAATGAATGGGAGTTCATAAAAACATTCCAAACAGAAATGTAGATTAAAAGTCCAATTGAAGGTATGGGGAGCAAAAGAAACCAATGTAAAGACAAAATGTCAGAAGTGAACACAAAAATAGGTAGGAGTAGCTATCCTATTTGCAGATCAACTGGACTGCAGGTCAACATTTATTAAAAGAGGCAAGGAAGGACATTACATTTTGTTTAACAGAAACATTCAAGATACTTCTGGGAAGATGATGGAGTGGTAAGCTCCCTGGGCCCAGGCAAGATCTGAAGGGAAACTTAGAGCCTACCGAGAAATTAGACAGACCACAGTGCAGAAGAACTCTGCACTTTGTACCTGGCTCCTGGCTTGTGATGAGAGAAAGGAAGATAAAATCTACAAAGACATACTGTGTGGAAGACCACCAAGTCATGCCCTTTGAAGGGTGGCCCCCCTTGCCTTCATCTTTACCTGTCCTTTCCACCAACTCTTTTTGCTGAGATGTGCAGAGCTGTCTATATAGATGTAAATGTTCCCTTAATTGGCTAAAAGAATGTGACTAAGTCTGGCCAAGGCACTAATGTGTCTCATCACAGCAAACAAACAATAGCTCAAATTCCCCACTGATGGCTGGAATGGAGGCACAAAAAAGAGCCTGTGAAATTTCAGGGCTAAGACACATAATAAAGTCTCTGCTGAGGCCATGAGACTCAAAAAGAAATATACCTTCCCAGGAGTAAAGGTGCTGGCTTTACAAACATCAAGTTGTTTGTTGAGCCACTAACTGGGGAGCCTCTGTGCCTAGTGCAAAAGTTCCTTGTTCCTCCTTTGAAGCCATGTCTGGGAAGGCTACTTATCCCATGGACTTTGCTATGATCCCCACCTGCTTCCTTGATCAGTGACTATAAAAGCCATGGTCCCAGTGCACAGCAAATTCCACCTAACTGTGCAGCCATCCCCCATTGGCCCGGGATGTTCGGAGCATCTTGGGTCCTGCGTGCACCCTGCCCATTCACCAGGAGCAGTGTGGCACCAGCTGCTCTGGGCCCAGCTTGAGTTGAAGGTGAGCACAGCAAATTCCACCCAGCCATGCAGCTTGGGACTGCATGACAAGGCCCATAGAAATCTGTGCCCATCCCCCATTGGCCCAGGATATTCGGAGCATCCCTGGGGTCCTGCCTGGGCCCTGCCCATTCACCCAGATCAGCCAGGCAACTGCTTCTCTGGGCCTGGCTTTAGTTGAGGGCACGCACAGCAAATTCCACCTAGCTGTGCAGCTTGGGACATTGTCAACAGACTGGTAGGAATATGTGCCCCTCCCGCTTGAGCCCGGGAATTTCAGAACTTCCCTGGAATCTTGCTTGGGCTCCACCCGGAACAGCCCAGAACAGCCACAGTGGTAGTCTTGGCTGGAGCTAAAGGAATGCACTGTGAGTTTCACCCAGCCTTGGTACCTCAGCTGTGCATGTTGGATTCACCTTCCACAGTGGAATACAGGAAAATGACAAAACAAAAGAGCAAAATGCAATCTTGCACCTCCAGTCCCTCCCAAACAAGGCAAAGAGACACAGACATAGAAGAAAATATGAGCCACACACCTGACTTCTGAAATGATAGCAACTGAAGTAAAGAAACAACTCTATGAAACTTTAAAGGGACTGAGGTTAGAAATGATTTCCCAGGTAAAACAAGAGATGATAAATATAATGAAAGAAATGTTAAGCACATCTAAAGAAGACATCATTGGAAAAACAGGGGAACACTGCAAAAGAATGGAAACGTTGAATGAAGAATATAAGAAAGAATTAGAATGCATGCAACAGATTCAAAGAGATATCCAGGAAATCAAGAAGGCCATTGAAAGCTGGCAAAGCTGCCTCAATGAATGTGAAAATAGAATTTCAGACCTGAAAGACATGATGGCAGCTAGTGAGGAAGAAATGAAACATCTTTTAAAAACAACAAGAAATCAGGAAATACTAATTCACCAGTGGCAAGATGATGCAAAGAAAAACAATATAAGACTAATAGGTGTAAAGGAAAAAGAGGGAGAAAACGCAAATGATATAAAATCACTATTTAAAGAAGACATAGCTCAAAATTTCCCAAATGTGGGAAGGAAATTGACATACAGATAAGTGAAGCATATAGAACTCCAACTAGCCATAACCAAAATAAATCAACACCCAGACAGATCATTATCAGCATTCCAGAAACTCAACATAAGAACAGACTATTAAAAGCTGTGAGAGAAAAGAAGCAAACCACCTAAAAGGGAAAGCCCATTAGAATCACAGCAGACTTCTCAACACAAACAATGAAGTCAACAAGAGCATGGAGTGAAGTACTTCAAGTCCTAAAGGAAAATAACTTCCAACCCAGGCTGAGGTACCCTGCAAAAATATCCTAAAAATTGATGGAAAATTAAGATACTTCCATGACAAAAAGCAGCTTTCACTCTAAAATCGAGAACAACACAAGGATGTCCACTATCACTGCTCCTAGTCAATATAGTGCTGGAAACATTAGCCAGAGCAATTAGACAAGAGACAGAAATAAAAGGAATAAGAATAGGAAAGGAAGAAGTTATTACTATTTGCAGATGACATGATACTTTACATAGCTGAGTTCTACAAGAAATTCAAGGAAGACTTAATGCCAACACTCCTCAACTCTTTAATGAAATCAAAAGGGAAGGAAGTCTCCCTAAATCATTCCTGGAAGCAAGTATTACCCTAATACCAAAACTAGAGAAAGACCCAACCAAGAAAGAGAACTACACGCCAATCTCTCTAATGAACATAGATGCAAAAATCCTCAATAAAATACTGGCAAACAGAATCCAGCAAGTCATCAAGAAGATTATACACTATGACCAAGTGGGATTCATCCCAGGAATGCAAGGATGGTTCAGCATATGCAAATCAATAAATGTAATACACCATATCGATAGAGCCAAAGACAAGAACCATATGGTCATTTCAATAGATGCAGAAAAAGCTTTTGATAAAGTCCAACACTCTTTCATGATAAGAACCCTACAGAAAATTGGAATAGATGGCCTTTACCTCAATCTGACAAAAGCCATCTGTGACAAACCAACAGCCAGTATCACATTAAATGGTCAAAAACCGAAAGCTTTCACTCTAAAATCGAGAACAAGACAAGGATGTCCACTATCACTGCTCCTAGTCAATATAGTGTTGGAAACATTAGCCAGAGTAATTAGACAAGAGACAGTAATAAAAGGAATAAGAATAGGAAAAGAAGAAGTTATTACTATTTGCAGATGACATGATACTTCACATAGAAGACCCACAAAAGTCCATAGAAAGACTTCTAGATGTCATAACCAAATTCAGCAATGTAGCTGGATACAAAGTCAATACTCAGAAATCAATCGCATTCCTGTACACAAACAATAAATGCACTGAGAGAGAAATAAGAGAAAACACACCCTTCACAATAGCATCCAAAAAAATGAAATACTTAGGAATCAACCTAACAAAGGAAGCAAAAGATCTATTCAATGAAAATTACAGTACTCTGAAAAAAGAAATTGAAGAGGATCTCAGAAAATGGAAAGACATTCCATGCTCGTGGATAGGAAGAACAAACATTGTGAAAATGGCCATCCTCCCAAAATTATTGTACACATTTAATGCAATTCCCGTCCAAATACCATTAGCATACCTCACAGATCTAGAGAAATCATTCTTAAAATTCATCTGGAACCAGAAAAGACCTAGAATAGCAAAGGCACTTCTGGGCAGTAAGGGCAGGACAGGAGGCATCACAATCCCAGACTTGAAATTATACTACAAAGCTACTGTAATCAAATCAGCATGGTACTGGAATCAAAAGTGACCTGAGGATCAATAGAATAGATTAGAAGATACAACCCCAAGTACAAACACACTCAGCCACCTTATCTTTGATGAAGGGGCCAAACATGTTCACTGGAAGAAAGATAGCCTCTTTAATAAATGGTGCTGGAAAAACTGGCTTTCCATATACCAAAAACCAATATTAGACCCCAAACTATCTCCATGCACTAAACTAAAGTCAAAATGGATCAAAGATCTAAATATTAAAACAGAAACACTAAATCTGCTGGAAAACAAAGTAGGTAGAAATCTTGAAAACATAGGGGTAGGTGGAGAATTCATGAACAGAAGTCAAACTGCACAGGAAACCCTTCCCAGAATCAACAACTGGGATCTTGTCTTGTTAAAAAGTTTTTGCCTGCCAAAAGAAATCTCCAACAGAGTGAAAAGAAAACCTACAAATTGGGAAAAAATTTTAGTCAACTGCCCTTCATACAAAGGTCTTCTATCTAAAACATATGAAGAATTAAAAAATATCAGGCCCTCGTAATTCAAAGACCCAATCCAGAAATGGGCATCTGAGATGAAAACACACTTCTCAGCTGAGCAAATACGAATGGCAAATAAATACATGAAAAAATGTTCAGCATCATTGGTCATTAGAGAAATGCAAATTAAAACAACTGAAATTTCATCTCACTCCAGAAAGAATGGCCAGGATCAAGAACACCACCAACAATAAATGCTGGAGAGGCTGTGGGGAAAAAGGAACCCTTCTCCACTGTCGGTGGGAGTGTAGACTGGTGCAACCACTGTGGAGGTCAGTCTGGAGGTTTCTCAAAAAGGTAGGACTGGAAGTCCCATTTGACCCAGCCATTCCACTTCTGGGCGCATTCCCAGAAGAAGTGAAATCATCTTACCACAGTGATGTATGTGCACCCATGCTTATAGCAGCACAATTTGTAATAGCCAAATCTTGGAAACAACTGAAATGCCCATCAGTTGAGGAATGGATAAAAAAGAAGCGGTACTTTTATACAATAGAGTACTGTTCAGCTATAAAGTGGGATCACATTGAGGCTTTTATAGGTAAATCAATGCGACTTGAGACCATACTCATAAATGAAATAAAGCAAACTAACATGTGTAAACCCCACATCGCCTCTCTAGTGTAAGAAACTGAAATACTCAATAAGATACAAAATTCCTGATAAATGCAGAGAAAAGGTTCTAAAGTCCAATGGTGCTTTTATTCTTTGATTTGATTGGTTTAAGACCCTTTCCTAATATTTGATTGCAATATGTGAGAAGATAGGAACAGCTCTTTTGAAAAACAGGGGACATTATGATAGCCATTGCTGCTTTTTTGTTGTCTGACTTAAAGGCCTGTTATGCTCTTTTGTTTTATCTGGTTTTATATTACTTCATTTTGTTTGAGTTGATTGTCTATAAGTGTATGAACAACCATTTCAAAGAAAGCAAGAGACACTAGGGTAACCATTGTTAATCTCCTGTTGTTATGTTTTGAATACCTGTATTGCTTGCAGTGTTGTGTTCTGAAATGCTATATTGCATTTGACTCTATTCTGTTTTGTTTTGCTTTGTTTTGTTTTGTTCTATTCTCTTTAAAATTAAAAAAAATAAAGCCATGGTCCCTCTGATTCTTGGCCCTTTGTTCCACTGAGAGCTATTGATCATTCCAGGGCTCCTTGAAAATGCAGATCTCTCTTTTTCTTCAGCCATGTGCCACGTTGCCAGGTAGGAGAATGAACCTTCTGTGGGGGTTTTGGTACTAAAATCAGGTGATCCCTTGGGCCTTCAGGGAGAAATGCACCAGTAAAATGGAACAGTGGGTACCACAGACTACAGTGGCTGGTGAGTGATTCCAGCCCAAGTGCCCGGTATATCTACTGGAGTGGGAACCTGGTCAGATGCCAGTTTAGGAAGGGGCCAAGTGAACCTGGCACTCAGAGAAGCTGTGATTTGGCTTTATAGTGGGGCCTCCAGCATTAAACTCCCACAGTGGCTAAGTGATGGACAACCACAGGAGATATTCACTGTCAGAGAACTGTAGTCAGCATGGTAAAAGACACAGAGGTATAAGCTAAACAACTCGGGCCCCAATCCCATGACCAGAAGCCAGGTTCAGCTGGAATTTCTGTGGATGTGAAATTTGCAGAACACATGCAGCTCCCTAATACTACTGCCCACATACTGGGAATGTCCAGTGGAGATCTGGACTCTGCTGCCCTCATTGATCAGCAACAACAGAGTCATGCCTTGAATTGGACCCTGCCACAAAACTGTAGACTCCAGAAGATAATCACAGGCTTGAAATCAATGAGAAATTTGTCTTTCTTTTTTTAATTTGCTTTTGACCTTTTGTTTTTCACTATCTTTGCTTATTTGTGTGTGTGTGAAAATTACATTTAGATTTTTGGTTTTGATTTGTTCTTGTTTTCTTCTCCTTCATTTTTTCCCTCCTAAGTGAGCTTAAGTAACCTAATATTGAACCTCCAAATTCTAGAAAATGTAGACAAGTTAAGCTCAAAGCTCATATGAAGAAGGAAATCATAATGTTCAGGACAGAAATTAATACAATTGAGACCAAGAAAACAATATAAACAATCAACAAATCAAAGAATTTGTTGTTGGAAAGACTAAATACAATAGGCCAAACCTAAGCCAACCTTATAAAAAAATAGAAAGAAAACACCCAAATTCACCAAATTAGAAATTAAAAGGGTGAAAGGACACCGGAGCCTGCAGAAATACAGAAGATCATCAGTACTTACTTTGACAATCCATATTCTAATAAGATAAAAAACTCAGAAGTGAATAGATCCTTAGATGCATATGAATTATCAAACAATAAATAAGATATAAAAATTATAAGCGCTCCAATATCAGTCAATATCACTGAAGGGAAAATAAAAATACAAACAACAAAACTTAGGTCCTGATGGACTCACTGCTGAATTCTACAAGAACTTTAAAGATCTAATGCCATCACTCTTCAAATTCTTTAACAACATTAAAAGGGATATAATACTCCCAAATTCATTCCTGGAAGTGACATTAACCTCATCAAAACCAGAGAAGGATCCAGCCAAAAAAGGAGAACTATAGTCCAATCTCCCTAATGAACATAATGCAAAGATCCTCAATAAGATACTGGCAAACAGAATCATCAAGAAGATTATACACCATGACCAATTTGGATTCATCCCAAGGATGCAGGGATGATTGAACATATGCAAATCAATAAACGTTATGCACCACATGAATAGAACCAAGGACAAAAAAAACACATGATCACCTTGATAGATGCAGAAAAACATTGGACAAAGCCCAACATCAATTAATGATAAAAACTCTAAAAAATATTGGAATAGAAGGTCTTTATCTAAGTCTGATGAAAGCTATCTATGAAAATCCAACAGCCTATATCATGATAAATCATCTCAAACCAAAAGCTTTTACTCTAAAATCAGGAACAAGATAAGTATGCCCACTATCACTACTCTTATTCAATATAGCTCTGAATTCAGAACAGTTAGACAAGCACAGAGCAATTAGACAAGGGGAAGAAATAAAAGCAATGTGGAGAGGAAAGGAAAAAGTTAAACTATCATTACTTGCTGATGACATGATAGTCTACATAGAAGATCCCAAAAACTCCACCAAAAGGCTCCTAGATTAATAACAAGATTCAGTGGGTTAGCAGAACACAAATTCAGCACTCAAAAATCAGTACTATTCTTGTACACAAATTACAAACTCGCTGAGAGAGAAATCAAGGAAATGACGCCTCTCTCAATGGCATCAAGAAAAATGAAATACTTAGGAAACAATGTAACAAAGGAAGTGAAAAGTCTTTACATCGAAATGTGCAGAACTCTGAAAAGGAGATTGAAGAGGATATAGGAAAATGGAGGACCCTCCGGGGCGTGCACAGCCAACCCCACCTAGCTGTGCACCTGGGGAAAGGGCGACCAGAC
>RJWT010029569.1:0-14886 GCA_004365215.1 Cuniculus paca | reverse complement strand
CTGAAAATAGTTCTCTTTGATTGAACACACATCCCATCATTCTCGCCACTTCTTAAGGTAGCTCTGGAAGTCCTTTTTTGTGAGTGTCTCTAGGATATGTGATAAAAAATGTGGAGAATGCCACCAGTAAGTGCTACCCAAGAAAGAGGCAGGCTTGTAAAAGCATTGCAGTGTGTTCTCACCCACCTTATTCACTGGATCTGGCATTAGGTGACTTTTGGCTGTCTTCCAAAATAAAGTGACCACAAAAGGTAAAGATTTTAAATTATTCAAATCATGTGAGGTTGCCGCAACAGTACAACTAAAGACACTGTGGTGGACTAATTAATGGTCAACTTGCGTGGGAGTGCCTAGGTGAACTGAGTCAGTGTGACTCTGGGTGTGGAAGACCCACCTGAGGATTGTTGCCTGAATGGAATGAAAGGAGAATGGGAAGGGGAAAATGGATGCTGCTGATTTTCCTGAAGAAGGTGCATTTTGGCTTTTATTCATCTGAGAAGCTTTGATGACTGTCTTCCTTCAGGAGAATTTCAATCTCTGTCTTCATCTTGGGTGTCTCCTGGCTTCGAATGCACATCATCTACCTGCTGGCACAGGTCCTTCATCCCACTGGCTCAGACTTTGTAGCTTCCACCACTGGCTTTTGTGCCTTCCCAGCATAGATTCATGAAATCGACATGCATGAGATCAGTTGAGATGATCATGTGATTTTGTTCTTGCTTCTGTTTATGTAATGCATTACATCAATTTATTTGCATATGTTGAACCAGACCTGCATCCTTGGGATGAATTCTGCTTGATCATGATAGATGTGCTTTTGAAGATTTGTTGCATTTCGTGTACTAATATTTTGTTGAGGAATTTCTTGTTTATGTTCATTAAGGTAGTTCTCTCTTTTGTTTGGGGTTGAAATCAGAGTAATGCTAGCTTCTGGTTATGACTTTTGGGCCACTCTTTCCCTTTCCCTTTCATTGAAGAGGGTGAGAAGTATTGACATTTCGATCTTTCCTAATGTTCTTGTAGAATTTGGCAGTGAATCTGTCGGGACCTTGACTTTTCTTAGTTGACAATATTTTTTTTTAATTCTTCAATTTCATTGCCTGCTATTAGTTTGTTCCAGGTTTTTACATCTTGGTTAAGTTTGAGTAATTCATGTATGTCTAGGTATCTATCCATTTTTTTCTGAATTATCCAATTTAATATAGGACAGTGGGTTTAACTGATGAACATTTGAATTGAGAACTTTTGTATATGTGAACAGAGCTCACACATTAGGAACATTTGTAGAGGTGAACAAGTCACAGAAATGGCTCAAGTGTGTCCTGGACACTGTCACAGTTGGGCTACTGTGTGCTTACTGTGCTGGGCAACAGTGTACAAGGGTGCAATACTCAGTTAGGACCCAGGACATCTGGAAGCAGGAGGACAGACAGTGGTGATGCAGACAGGACTGCTAGGAAGCACAAAACCGTAACCACAGAAACAAAAGTGAAAATAAGAGATTGGACCAATGTGCAAAGATGGTAGATGTCACTCATTCTTATACACTAATCGTTCCACCACTGGCCAATCCTAAAAACAAGGAAAGTGTCACAAGTGTGTGAAGTCTGCTGTGCCAATGAAGTCAACAATGGTATCCAGAAAATGTGGAAAAGTGGTAGAGGAGATGGAGAGGCTTCTTGTGTGGATGCGGGATCGGCACCTGCATTGAGTCCCCCCCACTCAGCTTAATGCTTATTCATGCAAAAGATAAAAGCCTGTTGGAAAATGAAGAAAAATAGGGTGAATGGGGTGCATCTGTCACTGCCAGTCAGGGATGGATTGATGAAGTCATGGCTCGAGCCAAGCTTCACAGCGTAAAAGTCAGTGGTGAGGTTGCAAGTGCAGACACCATAGCTGCCCAAGAATTTCCAGCAACATTTAGAGAGATGACTGAGGACGGTGCTTACTTACTCCAACAGGTTTTGAAAATCAATGAGACAGGACTGTACTGGGTGAAGATTCCAGAATGAAGCTACATCAGTAAACAGGAAAAGTTGGTGCCAGGCTTCAAAGCAGCAAAGACAGACTTTCTCTGTCTGGTGGCAATGCTTCTGGTGCTATGAAAGTAAAGCCTCTTGGTTTACCATTCAGAGAACCCAAAAGCCCCTGAGAACACAGCCAGGGCTCTCTGCCTATTACGTGGAGGAGTGACTCCAAAGCCTGGGTTACATGGGCCATTTTCCGTGACTGGTTTTTCCAGCACTTTATCCCAGAGACAGAGAAATATTGTTTGGAGAAAGACACCCATTCAACATTCCTTTGCTGCTTGACAATGCATCTAGTCACCTCCAATTCCTGGATGACTTTCATCTCAATGTCAAAATTGGACATCTGCCAGTGAATATGATGGCACTCATGTGACCTATGGACCAAGGAGTTATTGTGACTTTCAAGAAATATTATTTATGTCACACTTTTTGTTGGGCAATACAAGCATTTGATGAAACGGGGACAACCTTGTGACAATCTCCAAGGCAGAAAAAAATATCAACTTTGTTTGGTTTGTGTTATGGTTTGAGTCTGGATGTCCCCCAAAGCTTCATACAGTCATGGGGGCAGGCTTCTAGAGTTTGTGAATGACTCCTGGTCCAATGCTGGGATTATGAGTGTGAGTTCTGTGTTCTACATACAATATAAGAGAGAGAAAGAGTCTTTTCTCTGTGCTTCTCCCCTTTTCCTCTTTTTCCCTGGTCACTTGTGGTATCTGCTGCAGTTGCTGTGAATGGTTGACTCCCAGCCATGCCACCCTGTCTTGGAACCAGTTGAGTATGGACCAAAACCTCCAAAAACTGTAAGCTAAATAAACCTTTTCCTTCTTCATTTTGGGCATTAAATATTTTGTCTCAGCAATGAAAGTAACCAAGACAGATTGCTTGGGGTTTTGGCTGTCACCATGAGTGGGGTTTGGAAGAACATTTGCTTGCAGTTTGTTTGTGAAATCCATGAACTTGAGAAGTTCGGTAAGGAGTCCAAAGAGGCCTTCAATAGCTTATGCCCCTGAGCAAGGAGCTGGGGTTGGATCAGCAAGAGTATGACTTCACTGCACTCCTTGCTATGCAGCACGAGGAGATGCCTTATGAGGACTTGATTGGATCAGAGGCCCAGGGAAGAGAGCCAAGAAGAAGATGGAACTGAAGAATCAAACAGTTTCTCAACCCAGGAAGTGGTCAGGGGATTTTCTTTATGTGAAGGGGCACCATTGGGAGAGTACTTGGAGAATAAAGGAATGACAGATGTTATTCAGAGGAACGAGATTATCTCCTTATAATGGAAGAAGGTTTGTTTAGTGTTCTCTTTAAATGCTAATGTTACCTGTTTCTGGTTAGAGTGGTAGTCTAGTTACTGTGGGTGATGGGGAATAAAATTCTTCAAAACCGGTGACCTCATACTTGTAAGAGTGCCTGGTGACAAGTCTATTCTAGAACAACATTTTTATCTTGAATGGTGTAATTTAAAATGTCTTCATTTAATTCACTGCTAATGTTGTATTAGAAGTTAATATGACTTGTCAGTGCATTATTGTACTCACATTGAAAAGAATTCTTTCTGACATTAAGTATGAGCATCTGAAAGTCTGAATGTGTTGAAATCATGCATAAATGTAAGTATTATATGACAGTTACTTACATGGGAGATTTTCATTCACTCTCCCATTCAGCAAACATTTCTTAATTACCTAATGTACACCAGCAGTTACTAAATGCTAGGGATGTAAAAGAGACCTTGAAATAGATTTTTTTCTAAGTCATCGCATACTTAGAGGAAATTCTTGTGTGATGGAGAGAAGCAGGTGAGATTGATGCTATGTATTAGGGGAGATTCATGAAAAGGTTAAAACTGCAGTTAAAGTAACCCAGTAATTGATGAACTAAAGTTCTTCATACAAAAAAAATTGTTCTAGCTAATAATTCACAAGGAATGGTAAAACACCACAATTAAAGGTCTGCACAATATCTGGTAACAAAAAACAAAAAGAAAGAATGAACTATTCTTGTATACCTCTTGATGCAAGTATGAGATGACGTGAGAAGTTTCTTTAAAGAAAGTATATAATGTAAGACAAATTGGCCCTCTGGATCTAATTACCAGTTTATAGGAAGTACATAGAGCTCACAAAGCATAGTAAATGACACTAAGGGAGTACAATCAGAGAGAAACAGATAGACAGCCGTCTGTCTTCCTCAATAGCCACAATGAAAGAAAAGGAGGAATGGACATCTACAAGGAATGGACTTTTGAGACAAAGAAACAATTTCAGTTAACATTCCATAGTTAGATACTGATTCAAATTGTAAAATAAAAGTATATGAAATAACCAGAAATTTATTACTATTAAGTTATATTTTAGCCAGGGGTTTAGCTCAGTGACTTAAGCACCTGCCTGGCAAGTGCGAGGTCGTGAATTCGATTCCTGTGCACCAAAAAAAGAAAAAAGAAAAGAAAAAAAGTTATATGTTAGGTGTAGTAATGTTTTATAAATTAGATTTAAAAAGATCATGTATTGTGTTCTTTGGAGCTAAATGCCATAACTGAGATTTGTTTCAATGTAAACTCGGATGGCATAAGGGTGAAACCAAGTTAGCCTTATAAAGAAAACCTCACACTAAGTCTTCCTACTCATAAAATATTTCTGGCCACCAAATGTGTGAATTTCCTTGTCCCACATCAAAAACTTCTCTAATTCTCTTTAGACCCCAACTGGGTGTTCTATAATTTAACTCAGTTCAGTCCCCATCTGGAGATAATGAATTAGATCAGACCTGCAGGTAAAGTGCTAATTCCAGCAACCTGCCCTCACTCTCCAGCCACCAACTGAGGATCAGAGTTCTTACCTGTACTTTTTCCTGACTGGCCAGAAAATGAAGTTCCCATAATACCCTTTTCATTTGCTAGAACAGCTCACGCAATTCAGGAAACAGTTTACTTACGAGATTACTAATATATTATAAAATGATGTGCTCAGGAACAGCCAGATGGAAAAGATGCACAGGCCCAGGTCTTCAGGAGGAGAGGAGTTTCTATGCCTCAGGGGAGCTGCCTTCCAGGAACGCCTGCTGGCTCAGCAACCCAGAGGGTCTCCAACCGTTGTGTTTTTAGGTTTACATGGAAGCTTCATTACAAAGGCAAGTTATTTCAGTTATTGGCCATTGGTGATCAAGTCAATCTATGTTTCTTCTCCTGACCTGGAAGTCAGGGAACGAGGTTGTAGATTCCACCTAATTGATTCCCTTGGCAACCAGGTTTTATCCTGTGGTTATCGATACTTTCCTAAAAGTCATTCATTATTATAAACTCAGATATGATTAAAAGAGTTTTTTATGAACAACAAAAAATTCAACATTTTCCTTTATTTCTCTCAGGCAATTCCAAGAGATTTGGGAACTCTGTGCCAGGAATATAGACAAAGATCAAATATATACCTCATAAGTCATAATATCATGAATTGCAAACTGTTGAAAATGGTCGATGGATACATGGTCTCACTATTTTCATTACTGTTCTATGGTTTTAAAATTTCCATAATAAAGTCCAAAACATAAAATTTCTTAATCACAGAGAAAATAAGCAAAAAAGCTGGGGAGAAGCTATTTCTGAGGGCAAAAAACTGAAACTATTTAAGTGGCTATTGTAAAATGTGGATAAAAAGTGATGATGGATTACACCACAGCTTCCCTGATGGAGACTGTGATATGGAAGAGTTTGAGATGCTTTCAATTAGAATCTCTTGGATTTTGGAAGATGACAGGACGTTAGGGTTTAAGTTTTGTGCAATTTGATGATGCGAATAATCAAACAGAAGCAAATGTCCCAAGACACATAACAAGTTCATATTATTAACATAATAGGTTTGCAAGTCTGGTAGGATACTCAGAAAGAGTTTTATAATAGGAAATTTTTGATAAGAGATTCCAGGGTAGGAAAATGTTGGGGTGGGAGCTAGACAGTTTTCAAATTCTGTCTCTCTCTCTCTCTCTCTCTCTCTCTCAGTTCAGCAACTTTGAATGAGCTCTTCTGGAATTCCTCATCCCCATTCCTCCCCCTCCCCCCACATGTTCCTTTAAGTCTTTCTGTATGGACTGAAATGCTGTCTATTGAGTAGATGCTAGTTGTCTTTCTTTTTCTTCCTGCAACTACTAAATTATTTTATTTTGTGAAATCGTTCTACAAAAATAGAGGATCTGATGGGCAGTTTGGACCAAGGACAAAGTGCAAGAAGATGAAGGCCATCACTTTGTCGCTGGACAGGCCTTTGTCCCTCTCTGCATATGGCCAGTTGGAGAGGTGGTGAGTTTTGAAAAAGAGAAGGAGTTTGCTTACAAGATGGCCAGCAACGAGGGGACTTTCCCAGACTCAAGTTCACTTCCCCAAGTAAAGGCGCAGAGATGTTTATGCAGGGAAGGAAGAGGGTGGCCTGAGGTGTGGAGAAAAGTGACTGAAGGTCAGGAGATGTATTGTTATGGATGATGTGTACACTTGTAAACAAATTTTATGGCTCGTCCTAGGAAGCATTTTCAGAAAGTGGAGGGACTAGTCTGATGTGAGGGTAAAGTTTTTGCCCCTCCAACTTAAAAAACATGACCCAGTGGGCCACTTGTTCAAGCCCAAGGGAAGGAGTCAGTGTTTTCAACCAGTTTCATCTAGAGGAGGTGGGCTCTAAGTTCTCAAGCAATTGTTACCATGGTGACCATGCATCGGGGAGTCATCTATGGAAAGCCAGTGGGAGTCATTACTTTATCGTTTAGTTATTTTAAACAAGGAATGAGAGTAAGTAACTAAGAGCAAAGGGACCTAGAAGGTTGATTCAGATTCTCCCTGAGTTTCAAAGCCGAGAATGTTGCTTTTGGTTTTTAAACTTTAATTCCTAAGGGAGTCTGTCTCCAGCCTCCTACAAGGAGAAACTATATTTAATTATGGAACAAGGGTACAATTTTTTCTCTCTCTTCATCAGAGCAAGGACACAACAGCAGCAACAACAAACAGAAGTTGTTACTCATCAGTGCTTGGGGTTAGATTTGTGTGTGATTTTTTAAAAAATGCCAGGTTATGCTGGGATGGCTTCAGAGGTGAAACACCAGGGCATTAGATTATCTTTTACTCTATTGTGGTGTTTTCAGGGGAAGTGGGGGGATGAAGTAGGATACATATTTACTTTATGAATTTTTTTAATAATAGAGTTCAGCTTTCCATTTTTATTGACAATTTTTTATTTGCCGGGAAGAGGAAAGCAGAGGTTCCACCAGATTTTGTACATTAGAAAGCAGCATGTGGCACAATAATAAGATAATGGTACGACAGTGGTGTAGCATTCCCGATTGATACCTGGAAGTGGCTTTTGAAAACGCCATGGAAGCACAGATAGGAGACTCGTGTGGACGGACATGTTTAGAGATGAATCATGAAAAAAAATGATATGAGAAGTGGTTGGCCAAGTTTATAACGTTTGCTGTGACGTTTACTCATTTTGCACATCAAAATGAAAGTGAAGTAGCCTCTATAAAAGCACTTGTTACAGTCAGTGCTTCGTAGACATCATCACCACCACTGTCATGGTCACCTTTGTCATAAATCATGCCAACCAAGTTGAGGCAGAAGTATAGACACATGGAAACACCATATGGGCAGGAGCAGGCTGTGTGGCCAATGCGTGCTGTGCTGTGGAGGAACATCCCAGCATATGCGGGAGGATAGACTGCTTTTTCAGGCACCTTTCTTCAAATTGGCAGCTGTAGCGTCTACCCCCTGCAATTAGATGCCTTTAGTTTCTCCAATGGGGCTGAGTGAACAGGATGACCCATGTAATGTTGACATTAATTCCTTTAAAAAGAACAATTTTTGGCACTAGATCAGATCATCCTGCAGGCAAGCAGAAATGAAATCAGCCTGCAACTACATTAGGTAGGGACAGAGCAAGGCTCAAAGACGGGGGTGGGGGAGTGTACTTGAACCTGAATAGGTTCTGATTAATTCTGAACGAGCACAGCCCTCCCTTTCATGGCAGAGTTATTTGTGATAGAGTTGGATGATAGCTAGGAAGGAGAACATTACTGAAATTGGCTTCATAATTAAAATATGGGAAGAATGGCACATCTCCACAGGGAAAAAGAGATTGGGGTTTCACAATAGATTGTCATAAAACAGCTAATATAAATGTTGTGAAGGTTCATTCTCAGAGTAACATTTTCAATAATAACGGAAAATATTTTAGCACTCATGATCTCCAGATTGTAAGTTATGTGGAGGTAGGACTCATAGGGTCCTTTTGTAATTCTCACAAATTTCCAATACAGGCAAGAAGATCATGCTCAAAGATTTTAAAATAAATGAAGTAGAATGATGACCAGAAAGGAAATCAGATTAGAACCTCTTTCTAGATATGTCCCTGACACTAGTCAGTCCTTTGACGTAGAGAAATTCCCTTATTTGCAAAATGAGAGATGGCCAGATCTTTTTTAACTTCCCTTTTATGATTTGAAGAGAAATTAATTTTAAATGGGAAGTAAGACCTGATGCACACACCCAAACAGCAAAGTAACCAAAAACAAAAACAAAACAAACAAACAAAAAAAAAACCTCAAAGAGAACACAGTTTCCTATCCAAATGAGTCACTGTAAATGTCAAATTTTTCCTGGTAAAAGAATCTACCTAGTAAAAGATGTATTTGCTTCAGCAGATATTGCATGGCTTTATGTAGCTCCTCTCTGCTACTCGGGCTCCACACTTAGTTCAGAGCATCTGCTACTTGGCGCTCACAGCTGCCTCTGCTGGAATGGGGCATGGCTGTAAGGACTAACACACCCACGGTCCAGCTACTTCCTCGTCTTTCTCACCAATGGAGAAGGAATCTCTTTCCCTCATGAGTGGTCTGGGAGGAAAATAACCAGAATGGTTAGCACTCATCTATTGGTTCTGATTCAATTTTCATTTATTTCACAGTGAAGTTTTTTTTAATCGTAAGTGAGAGAGGAGACAGCACATTTTGAAAAAGGAGGAATGCTCAACACTTAACAAATAAACCTTAAGATGTTTTAATACAGCTTTGTGTCCTTCAATATTATGGAACAGCCGTGACAGGACCTATTGTTCGAGATTTTGGTTTTTCCAAGTCCTGAGGTTCTATGGTAAACATGATCAACGTCAAAAAAATATTCAAATGTGATGAGTTGCATTACAGTAGTCAGAGACATTTAGTGCAGTCTTAAAGTCAGATAAGAAGAGCCTTTTTTGGTTTTGGTTTTGGTTATTATCCTTGTTTTTATTTATTGGCGTTTTTTTGTTTTTTGTTTTTTGTTTTTTGTTTTTTGGTACCAGGAATTGAATTCAGGACCTTGCACTTGCCAGGCAGGCACTTGTGCTGCTGAGCTATATCCTTGGCCCTTTTTGGCTTTTTGAGATAAGGCCTCCCTATACAGCCCAGGCTAGCCTTGAGCCTGGTGTGATCCACCTGTCTCAGCTTTCTGAGTGCTGGGATTACAGGCATGCACCACTGCACCTCCACTAGCGAATCTTTTGTTTCTAAGAACTTTTGAAAATTCTAGTTAAACCTCTGTATAAATCAGAAAACTATTTTCCTAGTTGGCATGGTGGCAAACACCTGCAATCCCAGTGCTCTGGGAGGCTGAGGCAGGAGGATCACAAGTACTAGCTGAGTCTGAGCAAATTAGTGACTTAATGAAACCCCATTTTGAAATTAAAGGAGGAGGCCTGAGATTACAGATCAGTGTGGAGGCTCTGGGATCAGTGTCCAGTATGGAAAAACAAGGCAAAACCAAAACCAAAACCAAAACCAAAAGAAAACAAACCTCACATTTTCCTAACAGAAGGACAGGCTGCCTTCCTAGCCAGCGGGAGGGAGGAGACACTGAAGAGTTGTCCAGTAGGAATTCTGGTGTCTTCTCCCTGACCCCTTTCTATTGGCCTCATGACCAAATTAGTTCATCAACCTCAGTGTCCTTTCTCCTTTGGCCCCATTAATCATCTACACTAGCTCCAGTTTTCCTCTCCTGTGTCAAATTAATAGGAGATCTTAGTATAGCTATCCTCTTTTCGTACATGATTTAGTGTAGCTTGGGGCCTTCCGGCTTATTCCCGAATGAGAGAATTGGAGAATTTGCACATACCTAGAATTCCTACCCAGTGCAACATTGCTTGGGATACTGACCAATTCCATGTTCTGATTCTTTGTGTCCCTTGAAATGGCTTTTGATGCTTTTCTTGATCTGCACAACTAGCCCTCATTGTATAGGAGATGGGAGTTTTCTTCCCTTACTTCGCATGATGTCCTGATCACAAGGTAGAGTCAAGGGCAAGTCATGGCTACATCCAACTTTGGATTTGGACATCAAAGAGCAACTTGCAGTGCTCTCGCCCTCTTGCCCTCTTGAATTACTGGAGATGTGACAGCTTTCCAGATAAATTCTTTTTCCTTTGAATGTATCGCTGATGGTACAAGAAGAAATTCATTAGGCGGGATAAACCATGTTTTCTAAGCACGGCAATGAAAATCTTCCCTTGTGTGTATCTATCTATCTATCTATCTACCTATCTCTTATTTATTTTGGAACCCAGGATCAAACCCAGAGCCTGACCACGCCAAGCATGGCTCAAGCTTCCACTGAAGTACTCCCCAGACCATGGTTAGGCATGTGGGTATCGAGTAAAGCCATCCATTAACCGACATGAAGATAAGCTTCTCATCAAAAGCCACAGCTTTGTCCTGCTTATCCCTGAGCTGTAATTCCCCAAGTGTTTGGCCTAAATTCAGTCTCTGGCCTTGCGGATGGAGGCAGAGGCAAGAGGCTACTCGGCTACATCAAGCAGCACTTCTGTAAGAGCTCTGACTCAGTGTTTCTGGAGGGTGTCCACATTTGCTGTCTTTTAAACTCACTTCTTGTTTCAGGGGTGTAGTGTGGTGCTGAGTGGTAATCTTTGATCTTGCTGTATTAGAAGCAATCAATTGTAATCCGTATGTGAAGCGCTATCGAGAATGATTACCCTAGCTGGTGAGTTGAGGTTCATGGAATGAGACAGCTTTTAAAACATCCCCCAAATTCACTGGGTGCCTAGGGTGCCTTTGCATGTTTACTGATCAAATCCGGGAAGAAACATGATTTTTTTTATGGAAAACATATCTTACACTTTATGGAGATTCTAAATTATAGGCACACCAGCCACAATCTGGAGAATCCCAACGATTCGCAGTATTTGTGCACAAAAAAAGCTGCTTGGAATGGTTAGTGTTTCCGTCGTAAATATATTTCTGTGATTGGCAAATCAGAAAGTGGTCAATCAGCAGACAGTTACAGAGATGTTTTTCATCTCTAGTAACAGCAGGATGCTAACAGGAGAGTTAAGATGAAGAGGGAAAAAAATACATTGATTTGTTGACAGAAGCCTAGCAGCTGTCACAGTAAAACATGGTTCTCTTGCACTTAATCAATGTCAGCCTCCAACCCAATCGTTCTGTAGCCCAGATGAGAAGCAATCAAAAGGGACACCTTCATGAGCATGGAGCGTGCTGGATGGGCTTCAATGAAGTGTATCTTTCAGCTTAGGCGCCCAGAATGTGATGCATGACTCAAAGCCAATCAGAAATGCTTAACCCTTTGAAAGGAGGCAGCAATTACTTGCTTGTTTCTTTTTCTTTGCTCAAGGTAGAAAATGCACTGTGTACTTCATTTGTAATTTTTAAGGCACCTTGTGTCTGTGTCGATGTGCAATTCTTTTTTCTCGCTGGATAAGTTGAAGCATGATCATTCAACACCAAATCCCTTCTTAAAGTGTGGGGCACTATTTTGAACATGTCTCATCTCTCAGAAAGACTACAGGAACAGTGGCTAACTGGCTACTGACTTGTCATGATTTCTATGTGAATATTTATTTCATCAAATGGTGCCTCTGTTATTAGTGCGTCTGGTCCGATGATAATGACTTCAGGGACTGGTGTCCCCACAAAGCAAGGCCGGCTCAAATGCCTTCACCCATACTCCCTGTGGACGGAGATTGAATTTCATGAGTTTCCTGTTTGATGACCAGTGAGAGAGATGCTCTGAGGGATGAAATGTGAGTGGCAGGGTCACAATGATGCAAAGAAATGCCGGGCAACAGCGCCTCTCCCAGCATGGAGGCAGTGGTAGCGTTCAGGGACCACCACACTCTTTCTCACATCACAGAAGGAGCACTCAGAGAAACTGCACCATCAGGACAATAGAGTTCCTTCAGGCTTTCACAGGAAGAGGACTGACTCATAAATAAAGGTGGAGCGTTGGTTGAGAGAAGGTTATGAATTATCTGGGGAGGAATAACACAGAAACCCCTGCTTCCTCAATTATCGTGAAGTATCAGAGGCAGAAAAATGTGAGGTCTGTCTATTTTTCTTCATTTTAGTTGCTCACAGAAATAATCTGTGCGCTAAGGGCATGCAGGAGGGAGAGAGGCATGGAGAGAGAAACAGAGATTCAGCATGGGAGAGATCAGGCCCTTTCCAGCTGCCTGCATTCTCTCTTTGAATTCAGCTTTGCCTTCAGCCATGCTCACCTCTGGAGGGAAATACGGGGACAGCTGCGTTCTTCAGTTTGCTCAGAGCTAGACTGAGGTGCGTGATTGCCACGCAATGCAGTTCCTGCAAATGTACAACAGGGCTAACACATCAGGGTGACTAAGTTCTCAATTTACCAGCCTCACGCAACTGGGAAAGGGAAAATCCACAGGCCCATTACAATCAATAAACAGTTTCTGAACATCTCAGATTGACACATTGCTAAACTCTGAGTAGGCTGCAGAAAAGACTCACACATAAATTACTTTTCTTTCATTCTAAACACACATGCAAACACACACACAACACACACACATACAGATACACACACGGATAACATGGCTTATTCCCAGAGACTCACTATCCAAGTGACGTATTATGCCTCTCCTTATGAGATAGCCACATCAATTTGCTCTTAGATCTTTTCATATTTTTACTTAAGGGAATGTAAGGAAAATGGCTCCCAAATGTTTTCAACTGAGAGCAATTTTTGTCCACTTACACACGAAAGCGTGTGGAATGAACAGATATGGAGGAAGGAGTGACATGAAGGCTTCTGCAGAGAAAGCTTGGTCCCCATCTTAAAGGCAGAAATTATAAGAAATCAGGTCTACCAAACCTTCTCGAATGTATTATTAAAAGGAAACCTCACAGGTTTTTAGTTATTTAGTCATCTCTATGTGCAAAGCATTGGGAAGGTAGTTTTGGATGTTATTTGATCAATGGAAAGCATCGAATCATCACATTTCGATACTATGGCATGCACAGGAATGATAAATGAGCAAGTGATTGGTGTCCCGGTAACGAAAGGAAATGCAAGCCATGCAGATGCTGCTCAGGGTTGGACATGGAAATTAACCAGGAAGCCACATTTGTCAGAAAACTCTCACTCAGAGCTTCATTTATTTCCCTTTCCTTCGCCTGTCATCTATCTTTTCATTACGCTTAAATATAGCCTCGGCCATGTTTAGGTGGCTAAGATAAAGTGGGAGGAAAAAGAGCTGCTATTTTTTCTCTTGTTTTATTTTTAATTTCAGTACAAACATGTTGCTACTGTAAATGCTGTTGCATGCTTAGCTTTTATTTAAAAATTCTAATTTATTCGAATGTAAATATTGCTTATATTTAACATTAAGTTTTGCTTTGGTTTTGGTTTGTGTTTTAATTCATAATTACTCTACAACAAAATTAAGATGACTTCAGAATAAATATTGGATTTTTAGATCAACTCATACCAAATGAAAATTCATTTATCAGTTATTTTCTCAGTAGCTAATGAGAAGAGAGTAACATCAGATCTTTTAGATCTAAAAAGAACAAAAGTAAGGGTCCAACCTGTGTATGTCCTGTGTAATATATAATTAAAGTACATTTCTGAAATTACTTGTACAATATTTCCCTTGAAAAATAGGTATACTGTGTTTGAAAAAAATTAGAACTCTGTACTATGTTTTTCCTTTCATGTAGCTCATGATAGGCCAGAAAACTTAAGTGTGCTCTATGTTTTCTACAGTGAGATTGTAAATGTTGTCCAGGTAGAATAATAATCTTGAATCAATTTGGGCTGTGCTCTCCTCTCCTCTACCCCAGGGCTAATCCTCACACTATATAAAGCAGTTGGCCTGAAGTCCATCAAGTATTTATTAGATTTCAATGTATGGCTAGGGGGTGTGGGAACCGGAGTGCAAATTAAGGTATATGGATTTATTGGTTTTCTGTGCTTGTGGTAACAAGTTACCCCAAATTTGGAGGCTTAAAATGATAAAACTTATTCTTTCACAACTCTACATATCAGAGTCTGAAATTAAGCTATGTCGGCAAGGGCATTCTCTTCCTGAAGGCTCCGAAAAAGAGTCCTCCTTGACAGTACGAGCATTTGGTCACTCCAGGTGTTTGCTGACAATATCCCTCCAGTTCTACACATGACCTTCTCTTTTCCATGTGTCTTTCTCCACAGAGAGTCTCTTATATGGACACTGGTCATTGAGTTTAGCCCTCACCAGGAGAAGACAGAGTAATCTCATCTGAAGATCCTTAACTTCCTCACTGTCAAGGATCCTTCATCCAAATACGGAAGGTAATAGTCACTGGTTTTGGGAATTAATGCATGGGCCTATCCTTCGAGTCTACCTTTCAGTCATCTATAATGACTTAGGTGAAGCTAAATTATGGAGACTCCTGGTAAAATCAGAGTTGAAAGGATGCAGCAGAGCTGCTGTCTCCCACCCCGTGGAACATTCTAAGTGTTTTAATTTGGCATCTTCACCTGCATTCCCTTAGCTCGTCTGCATCCTCAAAGCAATCCGAC
>RJWT010029568.1:0-14884 GCA_004365215.1 Cuniculus paca | reverse complement strand
AGGAGGGAAACCTGAGAATCAACTTGCCTGGAAAAGCAACTGAGGTTGGCTGTGGCCTGAGGGAGAGCGGTTGGCAGGGAGCAAGTGGGTCCACTGCATTAAGCAAACAACATTTACTCCTGCTCTTTAGTTGTCTGAGAGAGAGGGCCTATCTGCTGGAACACGTTCTTTCGCGTTATACAATCCAGGTTGTTAACCCTGGAAAATATATGTTTGTATGTATGTGTGCATGTATGTATGTGTGTATGTATGTATTTTTTTTGCATGTATGCATTTTTACTGGGGATTGTATCCAGAGCCTTCATACTGAGCTACATCCCTAGCCTTTTTTTCTTTTTTTTTGAGACAGGGTCTCTAAGTTTCCCAACTGCACTCAAGTTGGACTCCTCCTGTCTCAGCCTACTAGATTGCTGGGATTATAAGCATGACCAACCACGCCTGCTTAAGGAATATATTTCTTTTTGGGGGGAAGGGAAGTCTTTTTGAGACAGGGTCTTGCTATGCAGTTCAGGTGGGCCTTTAACTCACTTTGTAGCCCAGACTGGCCTTGAACTCACAGCAATCCTCCCACCTCAGTCTCCCCAGTGCTGGGATTACAGGCATGCACCACCACATCCAGCTTAAGGCACGTATTTCAAACTATGGGAGACTCTCGTGACCAATCTGGGTATCACAAAGGGAATCACAACGTCTCTGACTTCAATTTGTCAGAAACTTCAGGTTGATCACTTAAAGAATTGTTCCAACCAAGTATGGTGGCGCATGCCTATAATCTCAGCACTCTGAAAGGCTGGGGCAGGCAGATTACAAATCCAAGCCCAGCCTGGACAATTTAGTGACTTAGCAAGGCCCCACATTGAAATAAAAAAATTGGAAGAGGGATGGAAATGTAACTCAATACAAAGGCCCTGGATTCAATCAACAGTGCAAGAAAAGGGAAGAGGAGAGGAAAAAAAGAGAAAAAAATGATAAAGCTAAGCAGTCTTTGATTTGGAAGGAGTTGGGAAATGCCCCCTGCCCTCTCTGAGCATGTGAATCAGCTCATGTAGACCCAACCGTTCCTACAGCTCACTGGACTCGTGGAGTTGGACAAGTGTGTGTGTGTGCGCGCACACGGTGGGTGAAGGTGGAGATGACCATCTCCCACTGACATCGCCAGACCAGAAGCAACTGGAAGATGCTGTTGATTGTTTCCATTTCAGAGAGGTTAGCCAGTGAGAACATTCAGGCTCTCAGAACTAAGGGACAGGAAGCTCCAGGGCAAAGCTTGGTTCCATGGCCTCAGTGCCCTAAGCCTTAGCCCCAGAACTAAGCACAGGGCATTCTAAGCATGCACTCAAAGAGGTTCTTGCTTCCTCCATGTGGATCCACTCCCTTTGTCCACACTCTGGCATGTTCCACAGAGACAGACAAGAATAGAAGTGTTATGGTCTGGGTCAAAAATGTCCCCCACAAAGCTTGTGTGTTCAGAGGTAGGATTTTTTGGAAAATCGTTGGATCATGGGAGTGCTAACTTCATCTGTGGATTAATCCATGGATTACTCTGTAGTTGGATCCTGTGAGGAAGTGGGGCCTGGGAGGAGGGAGTAGCACATGGCAGTGTGACCTTGGAGGTCTTGAAGACTCTATCTGGTCCCTGGTCCCTTCCACTGGGACTCTTGCTTGCTCTGTCTGCTTCCCTGAACCCATGAGGTTAGCAATTTGCTCTGCTGTGCCCTTCTGCCATGATGCTTCTGCCTCTGAGTCAGTCAGCTATGGACTGAACCCTCTGAAACAAATAAGCTTTATGTCCTTAAGGCGTGTAAGTCAGGTATTTGGCCCAAGGAACAAAAAGCTGAGTAATACAAAGAGAAAAGAACTCATGTTTTCTCATATGATCATAACCTCTCATTTAGAATGAAAAATAAAACCAATAGCTCTGGAAAAAAAAAAAAAGAAACAGAAATCAGAAGAATGAGCCCAGTGATCACTTCTCCAAAAGTCTTAAACAGAGTCTGTGATTTCTGATGTGTGACTGAAATACTTTTCTATTCTGTTTTGTAGTCAGGATGGGCACTACTAATGCCCTACTTACAATGGGGCTTGACTTTTCTTTCTGTATTCTAAATGTGTAAAGCTATTATTTATTTCCCATCTACAAGATTCTAGAAGACATTTTCAAAGCAATTCTAAGGCTATCACACCAGACTTTGTAATCACACTGACTGTATTGAGTTTTATTTTTCATTCTGAATGACTAGTCTAGCAAATGTGAAATGTAAGTGGAAAAGAAATTGTTGGTTCATAATAAAGTAACAAAATTTGAGATAACATGTGCTGAATTTCTAAAACTAGCATACACATTCTCATCACCCCACTAAGAATGAATAAAATAAGATGCCTAGTGCTTTTTATGAGATTATTATAATGTGTGTGTTTATAACTGGAAAATGGGTGATCTGTCTTTATACCTATTTATCAAGTGCCAGTAGATGGCCTAAAACATTCTGAATTTTGCAACTATTGCCTATTCTGCTGTGTTAGAAAGCTTCATATTTAAAATGCTATTCATTATTTCCGTCACCATAAATTGGTAGGGCATTCTAACGAAATGTGAGAAGAATGCTGGGTGCAGGGGTGCATACCTATAATCCCAGCACTTGAGAAGACAAGGCAAGAAGATTGTGAGTTTGAGACCAGTCTGGACTACATAGTGAGCACTTGTCTCAAAAAAAAAAGTTAGAGGATGTGATTTTCCTTTCTGTATATTGCATTCCTTAAGAATAAAAATGGTTCACTTGACTCATGGTTTTGAAAAGTCCAGTCCATGACTGGTTGGCCCCATTAATTGGGGATTGGGATGAGGCAGCATGTCATAGTTGGGGTGCCTGATGGTGCAAACCACTCACCTTGTAGCTGGGAAGAGGAAAAGGAGCAAGAGGAAGGAGAGTAAGAGGAAGATGCTAGGGTCCCAGTGTCCCAACAGGACACATGCCCAATGACCTAATTTCTTCCCTCTAAAGTGTTTTACTACTTCCCAGTAGTGCCCAGCTGGATACAAAGCTTTTGACCCATGGGCCTTTGGGAGACACCGAAGATCCAAACTACAGCAGTGACTGAAACAAAAGAATTATGAAGTGATTATAGCAAGTTGAGAAAGACAGGTTTAAAGAAAACATTTTGCTGTCTCCATCTATAGTAGTATTATCCATTGCCTCAGTACACCATTGCTTGCTAAAGCTTAACTGTACTCCACTTATTTTCATTACACTTGCATTTGCCTGAAGTTGTATGTTTGTTATTTTGTGATTTGTATATTTACTTACTGACTTTACATACTTGTGTGTTCTTTACCTTTGCAAATGCAATGGGGCTTTGCCAGTCAAATGTGCTGCTTCTGACATGTAAGAAAAACTCAGTAAGTGCAGAATAATGAGTGAACCCACCATGTTTAGAGGCAAAAATGCTGTTTTTTAAAATTAGTTAATTTATTTAGTTCCCCACGCTGGGAACTGGACCCAGGACCTCCCACATCTAGACAAGTGAGCATATCACTCTACCACCAAGCTACATCCCCAGCCCATAAAATACTATGTTATAACAAACACAGCTTGTTGTCACATTGATGTGACTTGTATCTGTTGGTCCAAACTGTAGGCATGATTCTCCTGCACTTTTTCCCATGAAGGAGAATCTACTACTCCCTCTCCTTTTTCACATCTTCCCTGTGCTATTCTCTCCTTGAATTATTTATTGATTGTGGAACTTTCCTGACCTGCTTCCCTTTAGGATCTGGGGAAGAAAACACGGCAGGAAGATATTGCATGGTGAACCTCTTCCTGTGCCTTCAGCCCACTGTGAACCGGCCCCCATTCCTGGCATTCTGGGTCCTCTTCTCCTGGTATAACTCCTCCCCCATGGGGCTCACCACCATACTACAGTCTAAAAATGTAGAATAAAAGTATCATTGTGTGGCGTACAATAACAATATGAAATGTCATTATAAATATAATAAAAAATGTTTACCGTGTATTCTAGTTTCCTGAAATGTGAGCTGCATGGATGAGGAGATCTTTGTCCGTCTTCTCCATTCTTGGTACCTGCCCTCATCTAGGTTACTAGGTCCAGTCCTGCAAGCTGGGTTCCCAGACCTATGAGCCAGTGGCCAAAGAGAGGGGGTGGCCGGTGTCTGCAGGTGGCTGTGTGGTTCATAGATTCCCAGCCATGGAGATGCCAGTTTTGATTTCAGTGTCTGCCACATGACATGGACCGTGCATCTGGAACACACACTTGCCCATCTGGATGCCTCCATTCAGGAGTGGTGGTGGCTTTGTGGGTTTGCTTTTGACCTTACTTCACCTTACCATTGATGTTAGTCAGCTTCCCCTTCCTGTGGCAAAATACATGAGAAAAACAAAGGACAGATTGGTTTCACGGTTCTAGAGATTTCAGTCCATGGTTCCCTCATTTTAGGTCTTGTTGGTGAAACAGAAACATCATGGTGGAAGGATGCGACAGAAGAAGGCAGCTCACCTCATGGCAACCACAAAGGACACACAGAGAGACAGAGAGACAGAGACAGGGACAGAGACTAAGGACAAGATATAGTCCCCAAGGCCAATCCCCATGACCTACTCCCTTCAACTAGGTCCTACCTCTCTTTCCATCAGTTCACAATAATACCATCAAATGATGCACCCATCAATGGATTAGTCCACTTAAGGGCCAGAGTTCGCAGACCAAATCACCTTCCTAGAGCCCCACTTCAAACACTGTTACAGTAGGAACCAAGTCTTCAACACATGAACCCCTTAGGGTACATTTTAATTCAAATAAGAGCACCATCCCATAGTGGTTTGTTTGTTTATTTGTTTGTTTAGCTCTTTCATCACTTTACTGAATCAAATTTCCTATTTTAAATGATCAGAGTGAAGCCAGGCATGGTGGTGCACACCTGTAATCCCAGAACTTTGAGAGTCTGACACAGAAGGATCACAGGTTCCGTGCCAGCCTCAGTCATTTAGTGACTTAGCAAGACCCTGTCTCAAATAACAAATACAAAAAGGGATGTGGCTTTGTGTGAAGGTGCCGGGTTCAATCCCAGGTACTGGAAAAAAAATACTCTGAGTAGTTTCTGTTCTCTTGAAAGATTCTTAAATATACAATTACACTTTTCTGATTTTTAATAGTTGTCTGAGAAATCAGGTCAGATACAGAAAATGAAGGTAGAGGGCATTATATTCTTCTCCCACCATAGTAAAACCAAATAACTTTGTCACAGTGCAGTTGGTGGAATAGCTCTAGTTTTATAGGGTTTCCTCATTATCTGAAGAGAGAGGCAGTATAAATCACTATGTGCAGACAAGAGCTATAATCTGATATACAGTAAAATCACAGCCATATACAGTCAAGTAATTTATCATGAGCTTTTAATTATATGAAGAGACATATTAAATTTATCTCTGTGTCCTTATCATTCAGTTCAATGCCTGGAATGTAACAGTTACCTGATAAATGCTTGTTTAATGATGAGATGAATGAACTGAAAGTATTAAAAAATTACTCATGCTATGGCTATATGTCACACCGTGTGAGATAGTGCAAGAATCCTGGCAACCTAGCAGCATATGAATGAAGAAAAATTCCCCTAGCTTGCAACACAAAAATGCTGAGGCTAAAAGTACTGAGCAGGCAGACATACTGTGAATTATGAGAAGAGGGCTCTTTGTGGTTCCTAGACACCTGGCCAGCCTGGGCCCTCTACAGGGTCTCGACATCTTGGGATAGGTAGTAGTTGTTTGATGCTCAAAACAGCAAATGAAATACACAGAATTTAAAATTTCATGTAGAATGTTGTTGCCATGAGAGTTTAATCATGCTTCAGGTCACTGGGGTCAAATGGAAAAACACCAAGCTAGCTGTGGGACAAGGAAACAGGACATGGAGTGGTGTTTTATCCTATTGTGTAGAGCGTTGTTATCATGTTTGAATGAGCAGCCATGAAAGATTCACCCTGGCTTTGTTCCCTGGTTTCTTCAGGGAACATCAATGGTGTGGTTTGGATAAATGTCCCTCAAATGTCCATGGATTAAAGGCTCAGTTGCCAGCCCTGGGCACTAAGGGAACCTGAACTATGGCACCTTGAGGAGATGGCGTCTAGGGGGAGGTAGACTGGTCACTGGCTATGTGCCCTTCAGGGAGATGTTGGGACCCTGGATCCCTCCTGGCTCTCTCAGCTGAGCAGACCTTCTCTAGTACATCCTCCCATCATGATAATGTACTGCCTCACCACAGGCCTAAAACAATGGATGTATTAGTTGATTTCCCATTGCTGGAACAAAATACCCAACAACCACAACGTTTAAGGAGAGGTTTATTTTGGATCACAGTTTCAGAGTTCAGTCCATGGTTGGCTTGCTGCATGGCAGAAACAATGTAGTGAAAGTGAGAGAGATACAGAGACAGAGACAGAGACAGAGACAGACAAGACAGAGAGACCAAGACTTTCCAAAGGTAAGGCCTGCATTGACTCATCTCTAAGTGAGCCCTAACTCCTAACAGTACCTTCAACAAAGAATTCATCAATGGATTAATTAATCCACAGGAAAAGTATACCACACACATGATCCAATCATCTTTCCAAAGTCCACAAATCTAAACACAGAAGACTTTTAGGCTACATTTTAGATCTAAACCACAGAAACAGGCCACTTAACCGTGGAATGAAACATCTAAACCATGAGCCAAATGAATCTTTCCTCTGTGTAAAGTGATTGTCTTAGGTGATTGGTTATAGTTATGGAAAACAATCTCCACACAGTTTTAACTCACAGCCAGTGCTGCCTTCTGAAGTTCCCTGTGAAGCCACCATTTCAAGAGCTTCTGCTAGATCACAGGAAATCTACGCTAGGCCACATGGCTTTCCAAGACATAGAGTTTGACCTTAGTCACTGATCAGTTGTTTGTACAGTAACGGCTCCACCGTACTGGGAAAGCTTGACCACATTTGGACTCTAGTCATAGTGGGATAGCCTGTGATTGCTTTCAGAACTGGAGGAGATAATGTGATGATGTGCTGAGAACTGTTTCCCCAGCATCACCTTGGGGAAATGAGCGCATAGCTGTCTCTCCTTCTTGCATCTCTGATTTTCGCTAAGCACATGCCCTTCCTTGTTACTCCTCTGTAGGAAGCAGTTTCAGGCTTCTAAGTGTTTCTCTATAATTGCTTGATTGCATGTGAGATGTAGATTTTAGCAGCAGAGCTGCCATAGCTCATGATGTCTCTCATCTGGCCATTCTGGTTTGATGTCATCCTGTGAGACTTGAATCTTGGGAAGGTGAGGCTATGTTGACCTGGCTTCTGCTGACTATGTAAGAAATTCTCTATCGGAATCCATTTGGGTTCAGTGTCTCTTTATTGTCTAAATTCACAGAATGGTGGCATGATGTACTAACCAAGGCCACTCAAATACTGCTGTGCGGGAACATTTCAGAAATGTGGCCACAGGTGCCCTTATCTACAGCCACTGTCGCTTAACAATGAGATACATTCTGAGAGAGGAGTCATTGGGCACACTTGTCATTGTGCAAGCATCAGAGGCTGTCCTTAAACTAAGAGGTTACAACACAAACAGGTCTTAAAATCTTATGTAAACACCATCGTATATTCCATCTCTCATTGGTAGGCCCATCATTTTACAGCAGGAGACTGTTTTTAAGTGGCTTGTAAACTTCCTGCATCTTTCTAAGGTTAAGGTTTTGCTTTGCACATCCGTAAAAGTCTTATGGAGATCCAGTAGGCTTTATGGTGTTGATCCTTGGCTAGAAAAGGTTGGTTTTAGTAGACTTTGGTGTGGCTCCCACATGGTGGAATTATTAGTTGTCCTCAAAGGCATTGAATACAAAGATGCTTCCTTTATGGAAAGAAATTCCTTTCTGCAGTGCAGTGCTGTGCCGTGCTCCATCATGGAAGGCCTGCTTCACATACCTACAGATCCAAAAAGGGGCCTGGGCTCCCAACGATTTCCGAGTTCAACGGCAGACCCAAGAGCTGGAGCGAGTTCACGAAGGTATTTGAGTTTAGTCATGGAGTATTATTTTACTTTTGTCACTGAAGCTCTTTTCTCCCAATAGCTTGGAAATAGATCAATAAAAGCCCTGGCTTTTCCAGCAAACTGTCACTCTGTTGTATGTTTTCAATCACGGCTCTTGTTCTTTTTGAATTCCCAAAGAACATAAGTTGATTTTTAATTATAACATTTCTATACATTGGCAAAGTATGACCCAGATGTGACACATCAAGAATAAAAAGCAGGTTGTTTTTTTTTTTTCCATCCAAGCCTGAATACTTTGCTCTCATAAAACCTTTCTGATCATAAATGTCTTGGGTAAGGTGATGATTTATCACTGCTGAGTTTTTTATGTTGTGCCAAAAGAAAGACCAGAAGCATGGGTGTAGACTGCCATCCTGACCAAACAAGAAAGAAACCACCTTGGCTGTTACTATGGTTCTGCCCAAGGATATTATTTTTTGTTAAATCATGCTATCTCAACAAGTTTTGGCACAAACAAGGTTTTAATTTTCTAGTTCTTTTTAGAATGACAAGTTCCTAATGAAGAAAACTAGAGAAGAATATTACCTGAGCTATCATTGCTCAATATTCAGAAAGGATGAGGAAATAAGATCTACTGTAATACAAATAAGGTTGTAAGTTGAATGTGATTGTCACTGTTTTGACTGTAGGGTATTTCCTTAAAGTCATCACCAGATCATGCAGACATGTCATGAAAAATGACACAGATTATTTGAACAGGCATGGTCATGAAAACAATGGGGGACTTCAAGGCGGTGCCTTCCTAAGAGGCTGATATTCAAGATACAAGTTGAGCATGATTCCGCTACAGTACATCTTCCTTTCCCTTTGGGCATCGCTTGCTTATGTCTGGATAATGCACCCAACACAGAAACAGGGACTCCCCAAGTTTAAGGGGATGTTAAATATTATGCAGCACCAAATCCATAGAGGGAGAAAGAAGGTTAGGGAATGCCAGGGGCTGGTGAAGGGGAGAATGAAAGGTGGTCAGTGAGATTTCTTTTTATTTCTTTTTGAGGTGATAAAAATGTTCTGGCCTTAGACAGCAAAGATGGTTTTATGTCTTCATGAACATACTAAAAACCACTGAACTGTTACACTTTCAAGTGGTAAATTTTGTGGTATATTAATTACATTGCAATAAAAACAAGCATAAAAAGGTCAATACTATACTAAAGTTCTTTTGCATTAGCACTAACACACACATACACTCACACACACACATACACACACATACACAGACGGCATCAGCCAATCCAACCTTCCCATCTGCTAATCCTATGTCATCACCCTGCTATGAGATCATCCAATTTATATGCAGATATTCAAGATAGGGCAAGACAACAGCTTTCAAAACAGCTCTTTCTGTCTTTGCATTGGGCAGAAATCCCATCCTACTTGTTGAAGTGAGTCTTTCTGGGATTTCCATTCATACACACTTGCATTACCTGTTTGAAGCTTTAGAAAATGACCTTATGAATTTTTTTCTTGGAACACCAGACTGCAATGACTTTCCTATTATGCTTGGATTACCTCTTCTTCAAATTACAGAGCCTAAGTCTTTTCAAGCGAGCATCAAACAACTTTCTCACTATTCGTGAAAGGGTAAGTCCAGGTTGCACGAGTTCCTTCGGAAGGGTGGTATCTTGACATTACTGCTGAACAATCAATTGTGTAGCTAAACCACAGTGTGCAGATCCATTCAGCTCACCTAAGGACATCCCATTTGCTTCCAGACTTTGGCAGTGACAAACAAAGCTGCTTAAATAGGTGCATGCAAGTTTTTGTGTGGACACTGGTTTATGGTTCACGTGAGTAAATACCAAAGAGTGCATCTGCTGGATCCTCAGATAATTTTTGTAAGACTACATTTGGTTCTGCTATATTTGGCAACCCTATTCTCAAGCAACTTCCGGTTCACTAGAGCAGTCGAAGAACAAGACATATGTCAATGAGAAAAGCAAATGAAAGACATCTGAAATTCATTTGTTTATATGTTCATTGATGGGATATTTGTGGAGTAAATAAATGCACTCGATCCTGCATGTACAACCACATGAGTGATGGAAGAAATATATGCTGTAAAACAAAGTAAAGCAGTACAACAAGGACATTGGTGCATGTTCCCAACATACATGTTCTACAACAGAAAAAAGGTGGAGCAACGCTCCCTACTAAATGTTCCTGAGCAGCTCAGAGAAAAGCCAAATGTTTCTTGAAAAATCTAGATCACGACTTTCCTATTACCCCTGGGTTACCTGTTCTTCAAACTATTTAGCCTGTCTTTGAAAAGGTGCTATCTTTTGGGAGAATGGCGAAGAGAATCATACAGGAGTGTGGATGGGAAGTGCTGGGAGGAAAAGATACAGATGGACACAAGGGAAAAAGATAGCTATGGAACGTGTGTTCCTTCACCTGTCCTGGGTCTGAAGGCACAACTGCCGTCAGTCAGTCACTCCAGTATTCTTTCAGAAAACAAGTGGGCTTGTACAACTCAGAGCTTCCAGCCTTTCTTCATAGTTGGACAATAGGTACCTTGAAAGATGGTCCTTTTTCCTGTGTTTTTAGGAAGGAAACATTACCCACAGTTCTACACATATGAAAAGAGATATATGCAAAAATAGTGGTCATGATTAGAATTTCAAGCTTTGGTTTGGGGATTTTTCCCCCACAACTATTGAAATTCCCTTTACTGGATCAACATTCAGAACTGCTAGTATTATTCTATGTGAGAATTTTGTAGCTAGCATCCAACACACTAGACATTTCTTTATAGGCAGTTTAAGATTTACAGGTGCACTTGATCAAATAACTGGAATGATTTGAGGTATGTCTCATTGGATAATTTATTCCATATGTACCCAACAGCCAAGCACTTGGCATGTGACCAGGAGATCTGATTTTAAAAGCTGAATAGTTCATGCAGGAAATAAGAAGCTGACAGATAGAGAAAAATGGCAACTTTATGCTTTAATGGCAATGTAAACTCTCTAGAAGGGACATTTATCAGTTCAACAGGAATTGATTTTCTTCACTTTCAACTCCTATAACAAATCTTCTTCTAAAAGGTAGGAGCATTTGCTCTGGTAATTTATTTGTTTATGTGTAACTAGTCCATGGAGAGAATCTCTGTAAGACATCTTTTTCTGGCACATATTTTATCTTGATCCTGGGTGAAAGGTAACAGTAACCCAATGACCTGTTGAACAGGACACACTCGAAAGCAAGGTGAGGAAATGTGATTTACAGTGCATTAAGGGGACGCCATGCCAAGTGTCGTGTGAGGACTGAGACAGGTAGGCCGATGCCTGTGTGAACTTCACCCTTTGAAGTGGAAGAGTGCAAGAGATGTGAATGTGGAAACCATCTGCTTTTGTTCCACCTGATATTTCTAAATGACTCAAGTCAAAAGAGATTTAGCGGCTTAATCAGTAAAACCCTAAAAACAAAAGGTGCCCGGTCAAGCTGTCGAAAGGGAAAGGGTAAATTAAATGGAAGACAAGGTTTGAACTAGGCACATCGAGTTAAGCCTCGTGTTTGCAGAAACACAGACAATGGAGAAGAACTGGGTGTTCGACGTCGATTCCTTCTGCGCGCAATCCTTTGTCTATTCAGTACCTACGTGTTGAGCACCTGCTCCATGGCTGGAGTCAGGTGAGGTCTGAGGAGTAAAATGAGCACTATGAAAAAAGTTCTGCTCTCCAGAGTAACAGATGAGTACACAACGCTGACAAGGTGTAAGTTGAGGGCTATAGAACCACGACAGAGAGGAGAATGAGCACAGTTCTCTTTGAAACCCAGAGGACACATGGGAGAGTAAGTGAAGTACAAGGTGGTGTTTGACATGAGTCTCAGGAGAATAAGTAAGAACTTAGTGTGCATAGATAAAAGAAAGTGCAGTATAGGTAAAGAACAGGCCATAATAAAAAGAAAAATCAAAGGTCATACTAAAGTAATCTAAGAATGATTATTAAGTATGAACTGTGGGATGCTTTACTCATTAGCGGCTCTTCATTCCTGGACAAAATACATAGTTCCCTGTTTCTCTTTGCAGAGATACTATCTCTTTGTAGAGATAGTAATACTCATTTGCAGATGAGTAAAAGGATCCAGTGAGACCCTAGACCTTAAACACTCAGCACGCGGCCACGGCGCCGATCCTGGGGTACAACCAGTGTGTGGCAGCTGTGGCTGGGGGTGGAAGGCCGCCCTCCTCAGCCTTTGGCTCAGATGGGATAGGTGCAGAGAAATGCAAGTTCGTTCCTGTTTTTATGGTAAGCAACATCTCGCTAAGTGCAACAGCTCCGTAAACTGTGCGTGGATCTCAAAGGCTGCAATCATCCTTTTCTAGAATTCCTTATCATTTTAGTGTGTTTCTTTTCACTTTGCCTTTTTAGTGGTCAAAGATCTAACAAGAGGCAGAAGTGTGACCCAGTCTCCTCCCTGAAATGTAGATTTCAGTTTTGATCACACCTGTTCGGAAGTAGGTCCAAATTCCCCTGTAGTTTATGTTTTTTGATATTTTGACGACTAGCCTATGACCGTGCAGAGTTGTGGTTAACAGGTGCACAATTCACAATAGCTAAATCTTGCAAGTGGCCTATATGTCCATCAACTGAAGAAAATGAGGTGTTTATGCACAATGGAGCACAGCTCTGTCATGAAAAAGGATAAACTCGAGCCATTTGTAGGAAGATGGATGCGCCTTGAGACCCTAATGTTAAGAGAACTAAATCAGACCCATGCACTTCAGTATTACATGGTTTCTGGGATGCCACAAAGCAAAAATTCTTTTGAGAACTGCCCTTACTTTTGGACATGTAATTCATACTTCTTGTACTTTGTTTAGATTGTATGTGTAGGGGAGTCACAGGAGATTGAATCCAGGACCTTGAACTGAGCTACATCACCAGCTCTTTTTGTGTTCTTGAGAAAATGTCTCATTAAGTTGTCCAGCTGGGCCTTGATCCTGAGACATTCATGCCTCAGCCTCCTGCATAGCTGGGATTACACTCCACGTCACTATGTATTTAATGTACTTAATGTGTTCCAATAGCTCATCTGTTATTGGTGAAGTAGTTTGGTGCAACTGCACTGTATCAAATAGCACAGCACAAGGAAAAATGTTTTAAGCATGAATTGTGAATAATGTAAAAAGAATAAAACCAGTACAAACACTGAAAAATATGCAAATAAGATGATTACACTTTACATAGCACAAAACATTCAGAAATTAGCCTGGTATTCTAACCACATCATCCAAGGTGGGAAACCAGTAACCAGAAATACAATTTTAATGAGGTTATTTTTTAAAGCAATTACTTTTTTTGACCAATTGTTTTTAACTCCATCACAAGCTACTAAAGCTAAGAAGAGGGAAAAATGAAATAGCATTACTCTTAGCAACCGAGAAAGCCAGCAGCATTAGCCGTACACCATGCACACGGCTTCTCCATTATTATTGATGGAGTCAAGGAGAAAGTATTTCTGAATGTGCCCAAAGTCTGTCTGATTCTACTCACGCCTCTGGGAAAAATACTACAATATCTTAAAATGTGCTAAGCAGCGTGAACCCTGGACAGGAGAAAGGACAGGCAGTTAGTGAGGTCACTAACTGTGTTATCATGCCTGACTGGCTGGGTTTGATGGAAATGCTAATGCGCTAGCAAACGATTTTTGAAGCATCACGAGGCAGTTGGATTAAGTACAGCTGACATAGGTTACTAGTTCTCATTTATCTTTAAAGTGCTCAGATTTTTTGCTGGAACTTCTTTAAAGTGTTTCACAGAAAAATTTTTTTCTTCATCCTCAAAGGGAAAACTATTTGGATTTTTCCATCTTTTTAATTGAGTTATAATTCACTTACCCTAAAATTCACCATCTAAAGAGGTACAGTTCAGTGATTTTAGCATATCTAAAATCTAAAGACTGTACAATTGTCATCGCTATCTAATCATATAGTATTTTCATCAGTCCCAGAGGAAACCCTGTAACATTTCAGTCATTCACCATTGCCCTCACCTCAGGCCCTAAAATTGAAAATTACCTTTCTGCTCCTCTGGACTTGTGTCCTTCTGCTCCTGTGGATTTGCCATCATACAACACGTGGCCTGTGTGTGTCTGACTTTTTTCACTTAGTGTTTTTTTGTTTTTGTTTTCTTTTTGGTACGAGGGATCGAACTCATGACCTCGCGCTTTCCAGGCAGGCACTTGTGCCGCCAAGCTAAATCCCTGACCAGCATTGTGTTTTTCAAGGCTCGACCATGTAATAGAATAAAGCAGCCTTTCTTTCCTTTTAATTGCTGAATAATATCCCATAATATGAGCGGACAACATTATGCCTTTCTACTTATCAGTTGAATATTGGGACCATTTCCATTTTTGAGTATTATGAACACACAGCTGCAAGCATTCCTATACAAGTTACCCTGTAAACGTACATTTCTAGTCTTCTTGAATACATATGTAGAAGGGATTTTGTTGAGTCCCATGGTTAATTCCAGCTTTTGATGAAATGCCAAGATCTGATCAAAGTGTCTGCATAATGTTACGTCCCCACCAGCAATGGGCTCTGTTTACCTCCACATTGCTCCCAACAGTTGTTACTGTCCTATGCTTTAACATTTATCAATGAGAAAAAAATGATGCCTATCCCCTGAAGGATACAGACATGACAAAAATAAAGTTTGACTTTCAGATTATAATGGGGAAAACCCCTAAGAACTGTGGCACATTCAAAGAACCCAGGCAACTTGAATAGAAGAAAAGGATGAAACTAGCACCAGGCAGTGACAGTTGGTTACTAGAAAGGT
>RJWT010029567.1:0-14880 GCA_004365215.1 Cuniculus paca | reverse complement strand
TCTTCGTTTTTGGAGGGAGGAAGGTTGCGGAGATGGGTACGCAAGCGTTGACCACATTGGAAGGAAATATTTGCCCGCTAGTTTGTTGTTGGAAAAGGGAATTTTCCAATCAGCCACACCTCAGTGTTGCGGCAAAATAATTCTTGGCTCCCCTGGAAACGCTTGGGCAAGGTAGGGCAGAACTGCCTCTGCCACCACCCTGGGCTTCCTGCTGACTCCGGGCTACTCCCCGGGGACAGGAGATTTGCATTGACGTCGGGCTGTCCAGAGGTCCTCCAGAGCCAGTCCTGAGCCGAGCCCACCACAGGAAGGAGCACCTTCCTTTTGGAAGCTGTTGATGCTGCCTGGTGCGTGGAAAGGTGAGGATGGGGATCAACCACCAGAAACTGGGTATTTCGTGGGATTTCCCAAAAAGTCATCGGGCAACAAGCGGTTTGGAGGTCCTGGGTGAGAATGGTTTTGTTGGTCTGAGGAACCAGGAGAGTGAGAATAAAACTGGGGCAGCAGGCTGGTCACCTGTGGTGGGGGAGGGAGGGTGGGAAAATTAGGGTTCCAGCTCCCCATCCTGCCCATAGGGTGAGCCTCACGTTGGTGGGGAGGGGGTTTCTAGAGTCCTGCGCCATGCGCAGTGGCCCACACCCATGACTGCGCATCTGGGAGCGCATTGCGCCCTGGGTCTCCGGCCTAGGACAAGCACCGCCCTCTTCGTTACATAACGGAGGGCCGGCGTGTGCCTTCTCGGCCCTTCCGTGTAACCTTACCTCTTTGCTCCCCAGGGCCTATGGGGCTGGGGAGGGTCTGATGGGGGACAGTGGCAGGGGTAGCTCTTGTCCAGCGAAGGGGCACAATTGGTGTGAGGAGAGGAATGGCTTGGTGTCCTATCCTGGAGCAGGGGCCGCAGAACATCCTCGTGAATGCCCTGAGTCACCTATGGCCCCCAGGCCTCTCAGGGTGGGGGAGGGCCATGCGTCCCTTCTGATTTGGGGAAGGCAGTTCCTGCAGAAGAGGAGGTGACAGTTGTGAGTATAAAGAAGGTGTGGAGGCCTGTGGGGAGGTGGTCGATGCTTTTGTCTCTGGCTCATCTTTCCCTGGGAGGACCCCTTTCTGGATCCTTCTGACTGGCTGCCATTTTGGAGGCATCTCTGCTGGTCTCTGACATGGTGGCTGGTGGCGTTGGTTCTTCTGGTCCCCGCTGTGCCAGTTCCGCAGAGTGGGCGGGGGGCGGGGGCTGTGACGGAGGAGGGGAGGGGAGGCGAAGGCACAGCAGAGGCGGGCACAGTGGCGGCTGCCGCAGTGAGGGTGGCCCCAGGGGTACAAGTACCCATCCCACTCTCTGCGCAGTCCCCAGCGGGGGTCCCAGTAGAAGTCGGGGGTTCCCCAGCCCAGGGCCCCAGCTCCCTAGACTGTGGGCATTGGGCTACCCATGTCCTCCTCAGCCTGAGGCTGAGCTGGGGAAGAGCTGAGTGTTGTAGGCAAGTGGAGGCAGAGACAGCAGCTCACCCCAGATGTGTCAGACCTGTGATTTGTGTTCCCCAAACAGGCTCTGTCTCCACAGTCCCTCCATGGGGACAGGGAGTGCGGTCCATGGCAGCCTGCAGGACTTGTTCGGACGGCCCTGCCTTTGCCCTCTTTCTAACCTGTGTCCCCTCCATACCCCCTCCAGTGCATGGTTCCGGCTGCTGTCCTCCAGGCAGACTCCCTGCTGCCCGTCCCTCTCCTTTCCGGGCCCTTCTGCGTGCAGCGGCCATCTTGTCTGTCTTGCTCACAGATTTAAAATGGTTTCTCGTTGTTCCCAGAATGGAATTCCTTCCCTGTAGCGTGATGCTCCCGGCTGTCTGGAACTGCCTTAGCTTTCCTGTGCTCTCTCGCTCTCTCGGTTTCCCTAGTTGGACCATACATTCCAGCACAGCCAGACCACTCATGTTTTCTTCCTTTTCCTCTCTCCCTGTTTCTACCAGTGGTATTTTCCATGCCTGTTCTCCACCGTGTCCACCTGTGGCAGACCCACTTCGTCCATGGACCTCTCCTCACCTCCCTCACAAGAAGCGGTCCTCGTCCCTCTCCTGCTGCTTTGACATGCCTGCTGTGTACCCCATATGCCTCACCCCTCTTTTAATGGTACTTTTACTGTGTTACGGTTCCTTATGAGGGGTCTTGTGTCACTCTTAGAGTAGGAACTCTAGGAGGGTGGCTAGGGAAAGGAAGAAGAACGTAAACGCCTATTTGCCAGATACCATGGTAGGCTCTTTTGGGGCAGTTATTTCATTTATTTTCACTTTAACTTTACATGAGGAACTCCGTGGCTGGCAGGTGGTCTGGTCATGGTTAGAGCCCCGGTCTTCCAAAGCCTTTACATTTTTCCTTTCTGAATCCTTGGTGTTTGCCAGATGCCTGTTCTGAGGCGAATCTCGAAAATGTGGCTATTTAAGGAATGTTGTAAGTCTCTAATGCTTTGTGGGAATTTGGGTGGCCGATCTTCTTGGGTCCATGATCTGGGTTACTTAGCTGTTGCATGCCTGCCTTATTAACTTTCTCCTCTTCTTTGGCCAGGTTCACTCAGATGATGGATTTGGGGGGGGTGTGTGTGACTGAAATCAGCAGGTTGGCAAAACCTAGTTATTCTGCCTGTCTTTTTCTTGGAGTGGGCGATGCTGTCTTCACAGGAGGGTTAGCCCTGGGCGGTGGGAGAAGCCAAGACATTGGATTGGACACATTGAGGTCTGCACCTTGAGCCTACTTCTTCTCAGCTGGGTGATTTTAGATAAGTCTTAGGGTCCTCAGTCTGTGAGGTGGATCCGTGATGACCTGTTATGCAGAAATGCCTACTACAGTGCCAGGCAAGTGGTCCCTCTGCCCCTACCCACAGCTGGTTTCACATAAGAGCAGGGGAAGCGACTGGAGAAGAGCTAGGGGAGGAATTGCGTGCTTCTGGTGTCACAGCAGGGGCAGGGAGTGGTGACCGGGCATAGGCACCTCAGGCCTTGGGATGTGCTCCCCCATGGGAGTGGACACCCCTGTCCTCTGTGGCAGGAAGGAGGGTGCTGCGGGCCCGGAGCGGTGAGGACTGGAGGTGGCAGAGTGAGGGTTAAGCAGGGAGCCTTCCTGGGAGCCTTTTGATGCCAGGTTCGCTTTCCTTCTTTTGGATCTCGGCAGTGGCTGCCTGCTTCCTGACGCTGTGAGTCCCGTGGGAGGGGCGCTGGGCACCCTGACGCCCCCCATCACCAGTTCCGGGGCTGCAGAGCAGAGAGTGACGACAGCCATGAGTCGTCTGTCGACGGCAATGGGGGCCCTGGTGACGGCTGCTTTGTTGTTTTTTTTCCTCTTTGGAAGATGACTCAGTGTATCGGGAGCCGGGAGATGGAGCTCTCCACTGAGTGGCCAGAATGTTCTGTCAACATGAAAGCGGCAGAAACAGCTCATCGGCTCTGCACTGGTCCTGTGCCTGGGGTCATTCTCAGGGAGGGCTGGGTAGAGGAGGAGGCCCTGCCAGGCCTCGGGATGAGGACCACCAGGTGCCTCTTGAGGGCATCACCAATGAGGAATTTTGGGGTAGGGGATGGGAGTGCAGCTGGTGGTGGTGTGCTATTCAGGGAGCTTGGAAAACGGTCATTTTTTTGAGCTGTTCTCACTGGTCCCAAATGACAGACATCTTTCTAGGGTCAGAAAAGCCTTGGGGATTTCTCCCTGGGGCTCCGTCTGTTATGGGATTGACAGTCATTTTCTTGGACAGAGGGTGGCTCCCTTCTTGCGCTGGAGATGGGGACGCCAGAGCTGGTGCCCTGGGGAAGTGGGGCCATGAAAGAGGGTAGGACCTCCCCACTGACCCTAAGCTAAAGGCAGCGCCCTTTCTTTCCTTCATGTGTCCAATCAGAGCTGTCTTCTTCCATCTACCTCATTTCCTTGTGAGGCAAAGTAGTGGACGCTGGGATCTTCACCTTCTTTTGTGCGTCGTCATGGTGGCGCGGGTGCTAGGCGGTCCTTTGTGCTGCAGCACTGCGCCACGGGCGCGTGATCCCCTCCGCCTGCCCCGCCCGCCGCGCCGCCGCGCCCGCCGTGCCATCTTGGAAACAAGAGATGGGATTCACCACCGCTGCAGGGCCATTATCCCCCTTCTCTCCACTGCCACCCTCAGCCGGAGTCTGGGGGCGGACAAGCAAGCAGACAACGGGTGCTCGGGGACCGAGGGACAGCTCGGCCCGGAGCTCGCTCCCCGCTGTCCTCGTGAGCATTGCTCAGTCTCTAGCATCTTTTCCGGTGGCTGATGCTAGCATTGACATTTGCGGAGCACCTCCTTCTCTCACCAGGACCTCCCAGGTGACTCAGTGGGGTGGCTGGGAGGGGCGGCTCCCGGCCTTGAGAGCCGGCAGAGCTCGGAGGAGACGCAACTGAGGTTGTGGCAGAGACTGGAGCAGGACAGGGGATGGGGGCTGGAGCACAAAGGCAGCCACAGCCCCCAGCACTGTATCTTTTTGAGCCTGGGTACAGAGCAGCTTGACCTAAAAAGATTGCGTGCGTGCGTGGGAGTTGGGACGCTTTGTGTCTCGTGTCTCTGTGTCCTGAGCTATGTGTGTGACGAGAGCCCAGGCTTTGGAGAGTCCTGTTGCCTCTTAGGCTCCTTTGCACCAAGAGGAGCTACCGGACAGGCCCCCCTAGACAGGGCTCTGCACCCACTCTGCGGCCTTTCTCCAAGACAACGGGCCATTTTGCCCAGTGTCATCTTGCTTGTCGGTGGATGCCGGACAGGAACCACATGCAGACCCCAGGTGGGGCTCTAGGTGGGGTCTGTGCGGGTTGTTGGGGGCCCCAGGGTGCAAGCTAACCTGCCCTCCTTTGTCTTTTCCGCAGAGAAGGCAGGGAGTAGAGAAGGACCTCTTGGCAGCGCGAGCCATGCTGAGGAGGTGCTGGCGAGCACAAGGTGATGTCCTGGTGCTGGGTGGACAGGCCCCCATGTGTTTCCTCAGCTCAGATGCCTGGTAGCCCTGCTTGCTGCAGTAAGTGCTCGTCTGCATGCACTGACATTCTTTCTTCAGACTTTGGAAGCAGACAGATGTTTGCTACTTGTGTTCCCTGTTCTCCTGGGCACCCTACCCTTGGCCTTCCCGAAGAAGGGACTGGATTGATTTTCTGGAGCTCCTGGACTTGGGTATTCAACCTCCACACGGCCCCCTTCCATTCAGTCTCCCCTAAACCCTGAGCCAGCAGCCTGCGTCGTCCTTGCGGCTGCTAATGGTTCGCATGGTAGGGCCCTGTGTGCCCTCGCTGCGCCCGGGGGAGGCCGGGCTCCCGGTTGGCTGGCGCAGGAGGGCAGTCCTTGCCAGCACCTAGCATGGTTCCCTGCCAAGTTCTAGCTCCAGATCTCTAGGCTGGTAGGAACCTAGACTATATATAGCATTGTGCTAAGCAGTTCTTATCAGGCGTGTCTGCCCTCCCCGGGGAAAGGAGCGCTCCGATCAGGAACAGGCCCGCAGGGTTCGTGCGCCATCTCCTCGGGCCTTTGATTCTGGGAAGGTATGGGCCCCCGTGTGGGTTTGGGGCTGCCAGACTGACTTTCTCTTCCCCTCTTTCAGAGGCTGATTGATTCAGAGGTCCTACCAGAGGGGCCAGGAGGGACAGGGTGTCCTCTGGTGGACACCAGGCTTGGAGGAGGAGAGAAGGGGGCCTGTGCGACCTCAGGTCTCTCCTCTTAGTTTCCTGTTTGCCTTGCTTTGCCCAAGGATGTCTTTTGACCTCTACCTTGCTTCTCTTGGACCTCTCGCTGTCCGTGCCTTCCTCCAGGCTTTCTTCCTCCATTTGGTTTTTCTTTCGGACATGTGGAGCAGACTGAGCTGCTGAGCCCCCGTCGCATCTGTGCTGTGCCCTCACCCCACGTGGTTGGCAGGCATCCCCAGGAGGATGCTGCATGGTGACGGGCATTGGGATGGGTGGTTCAGGACAGAATGGGTGGGATACTCTCCCTCCCCCTCTCACAGGCACCGTTCTGTCAACAGTCCGTGTGGCTCCATGACCATGATGCTGGTGGATGTGACAGCACCCCAGGCTTGTCAGTGAATCATCAGCAGGCTGCTTAGGAAACTGAGGAAAGGGGCTGAAGCCCTTCCTCGCTCGCCAGGTACGTTTAGTGTGGCCGCTCCCTGGGCCTTGCCACCCCAGCCTCCTTCCCTTCCTCAGTGGGGGAGTCCTCAGCCTTCTCCATTGAGAATCTCAAGACAATTGCTCTCTTTTCCTATTCTCCTGCTCTTGGCTTTCCTGTGAATGGACTGAGTAGCCAGCAGAGGCTGGGGGAAGGGTAGCCAGCTGACGTGACCGTGACCGGGCTGCAGGGGGCATGTGGGTGACAGCTGGGTGGGGCTGTGGGTGTGGCAGAAGCAGGGCATGCCGGGCTCCCGCAGAAGGGCACAGATGCTGTCCTTGGCCTTAGCGTCCAGCTCTAGACTTAATCCCCGTGTCGCTAGGCTGCTTTGGGCATCATCCTTGTGTAGTCTGGATGCTGGTCTTGCTCTGGACACCTTTCACCTTGATGTGGCTGAGTCTGGGACTATGGTCTGGAGTTTAGCCCAGCTGAGTAGTGGCTTTGGGGCATCCCTGACTTTGAAGGTCACCTTCTTCTTCTAGGTGTCACTGTTTCTACCTCAAAACACGAGTCCTGGCCCAATAAACTGTTGCATTGCATCTCTAGGCAGTTGACGCAGAAAGGCCTTTCCTCTGCCTCACTGACTGTTGGCTGCAGTGAGAGCGCGTGATTAGAACCCATGAAGGCCAGCGAGGCGGCACTGAGCACACCTGTAATCCGAAGGGAGCCTGAGGCAGAAGGGTTGCAAATTCAAGTCCCACCTAGACAACTAAGCCAGAACCCTGTCTCAAACTAACACCTGGAAAAGGGTGGTGGGTATAAGGTCAGTGGTTAGAGCACACCTGGGTTTAAGCCCCTGTATCACCAAAAAAGTGACAAAAGCCCCAGCACTGGGCCTGTCACACTGTGGGGAGAATTCAGACTGCAGGAGCTTGCGACGTTGCCAGGAAAGCTTTCTTCCAGCAGGTAGATCACCACTGTGTACTTGGCCACTGGGGCCACCGGCATCAGCTGAGAGCAGATTTGGGGTCTGAAGATAGAAGGGACAGTGCCGGGGGGACTGTACAAGGCAGTGTGGGGTCCCACCTCCTCCCGCGCTTCCTGGGCGAGCATGTCTCTCCGCTGTCCAGGGAAGCCTGGGGGACTCCAGCGCCCAGGTTCCAGCTGCTCTCCTCCGTGTCTGAGATGAGTCTCTGGACAGCGCGGCAGGGCCTGGCGTGTCTTCCTCTGACAGCTCTGGCCCCTGCAGCACTGCGCAGTGAGGGATGGCAGGGAGCTGGGGCTGGAGCAGGAACGAAGAGGGGGGGTCGCTGCCATGCAGCTGGGGAGGTAAGCCAGTGCGCGAGCAAGCTGGGCCTCTGGGGAGGTGCTGGCCGCAGAGCTGGCAGCAGGCAGGGACACCGGCTGTGATTTGGAACCTCAGCTCTCCCATCTGTCCCCCCGGGCCTGGCTCTGGGCGACCTCTCCTCCCATTCACGGCTCTGCCCTTTCCTAGCAGGGAAAACTCGGGTGGGCAGCAAAGGGGAAATTAGTTTTACTCTGGTCCCGCAGTTGTCTCTGTGAGCTGGACTTGGTGCTGAATTTCCTAATTCTGTCCCTCATCTAGTTCTTTGCCCCCTGCCTATGAGTCTGGCTTCTGCTGGCACAATGGAAGGGCATTGTGTGTTGCCAGTCAGGCGGCAGGACAGCGGGCACCCCCAACAGGGGGCTCAGATGTGTCTGGCACTTTTTTCTTGACCTTCGACTCCCTGCAATCTGAGAGCCAGCGGCAGTGCAGGACCTTTCCATCCAGGATTCAGCAGCAGAGGTGAATAGAGCCCATGGTGCTGGGGCTGAGGTGGCAAGGTTTGGCCCAAAGTCGTGCAGCAGGGCTGGGCCAGAGGCCCTGAGCGGGTCACGCTTCCTCGCCTCCACTGAGCCCTGCTTCTGTCAGGGTTGTGCCCTGTTTAGTGCGCGTCCTGGCTGTGTCTCCTGGTTCGAGTGTCCCGAGGACTAAAGCCACAGCTTTGGAGAGGATGCACACGACGCCTGCGTGGCCGCTGTTTTGGATGCCTGTGTGCATGCGGGGCCCGGACCGTAGGGTCCAGCCTGTGTGGGTAGAGCACAGGGATAGTTTGCCGTGTGCACTTGGGTCCCTGGGTGAGGCCAGCAGGTTGAGGGAGATGAGTCTAGGGCTTCCTGCTAGGGTTTTGGTCAGAGATGAGTTCCTTGCAGAGGATTTGCATTTAAATGCCAGGTTAGGTCTGGGATGAGGCCGGCAGGTATGAGGTGGCATCAGAGTTCTGCCCGGGTGCTGGCCAGGGAGGCAGAAGTGGACCTTTCTTAAGGCCCCTCTTGTTTATCTGATTTCCTCTCCAGGCAACCACGTGCCGCAGGCGTCGCTTCCCTCACGACTGAAGGCGCCTGGTTAATGAAGTGACTCAACCAAGGTCACACACTTGGTAAGTGCAGGTGTTGATGTCTACCTTTGGGCATTTCTGATTTCAAACCCTCTGCTTTCCTCACCCTTGTGGACGAGCATCCACGCTTTTGTGAGCTGAGACCCTCAGAACTGACATGCGCCAGAGTGAAGAGCAGATGTGCAGGGACGTTTTCAGATCCCCAGGGGTGGCTGGGTGAGTTCCTGTTTGGAGAGGCTGAGCTGAGATGGGTGCCCTTTCGTGTCTCTGGACAGGCAAGGCCGAGCAGGGCAAGGACACTCCTTGCCAGATGTGTGCCGCGTCTCTAACCAGATGAGTGCTGTGCTAGGAGCTGGGGAGGCGGAATCCCAGAAAACCAAGCATTCACCCTTGGGAACTGCATTCCAGTATGGGGAGAGGTCAACGTGAGCCAAGCGTGGTGGCCCATGCCTGTAATCCCGGCACTCTGGGAAGCCGAGGCAGGAGGATTGCAAGTTTGAGCCAACCTGGGTAATTTAGCAACTTACCAAGACCCTGACTCAAAATAAAAACATAAAAAGGGCTCAGTGTGGAGACCCTGAGTTCAGTCCCCATGACTGCCAAAAGATTTTAAAAAAAGAAGCAGTTTTGAAATGCCTACAATGACCGTGTGTGCAGATTGTGTGGGGACGGAGGTGCACACCCCGTCTAAGAAGGGGCCAGGGAGTGAAGAGGCGCTCAGCCTGCAGGAGGGCCATGTTGGTTGAACTCGCTTCCAATGGTCGAGTCCGATAGATACTAAGCCCCTTGTTTCCTGACAACTGGGAAAGTCCTTCTGAAGTCCCTACAGGTTACAGGAATGTGGAGCAAGTCAGAGTCGGGAGGTGGAAGTCAGTGTCCAGCTTACGTCACCAGCAGACTACTTTTTTCCATTTCCGTGGCCACCCCTGCCCACCCGTCTCCCAGCTCACCAGGTGCCAGCTGGCTTTCGTGCCTCAGCCTGGTCACTGTGTCTCTCTCTTGTCCCTGCAGTCCAGAGAACATTCTGGTCAGGTCTCTGCCAAGTCACCACTCAAATGTGTCTGCGGGAGGCAGACTCGAAGATCAGCCGCTGTGCCAGGGCGGTGGTTCCAGAACTGACGCTCAGGACAGGGAGCTGGAGTTGCCCTGTTTTGGGTGTTTGGATTTGCTTCATGCCTTGCTCAGTTGGAGCAGGCTGGTGGTGATAGAGATGGGACGTGTGTTCCGTGTGGGTGGCTCCGGGGCTCAGGGTGAACCAGGCTGTGTGTGACTGGGTTCCCCTTAGCCACTGATGTGGGGCCACCTAAACCACGGAGCTGCCATCTGCTACCGGAGGTCAGGGATTGCGGCTGGGGGTGTTGGGGAGGGGCTGATCAAGGCAGTGGGACTCCTGCTGCTTGGCGTGGAGGAGTCTTTGGCAGACTCTTGGTAAGAACTCTCTTGTTTACCCCTTTAGTCCTCAGTGTCCTTATCTAGGAAACAAGGGAGTTGAACCAGAATCTGGAGGATCCAGCTCTCAACGTGGGATCTTGCCAAGATGCTCGAGGAGGTGTTCTTTAGCCAGAAACTCAGGACCAAGAGAGCAAAGACTTGAGTCATCCTGAGAGAAGGGAGGCATCTCGAAGACTTGAGAGCAGCTGGAATCCTGGTTGCAAAGAGGTGTGAATTAGGCTGGGAGGGTGGGTGGGGACAGGCTTTGAAGGACTGCCCAGGAGGAGCAGGGGCTGCTGGGATGGCAGGGTGGTGAGAGGCTGCTACGGAAGATGCTTCGTCCTGTCTGGAGCTAAATCCTGGCCACACGGGGATCATGGATCAGGGGAGGGCATCCGTTCTAGCGCCTGCTTATGAGTCCAGAGGTTTTCCTTTATATTTAGCCTTTCCCCCCACGTGGCTGTTTAAAGCCTTCTATTAAAAAAATAACCTTAAAAAAAAGATAATGAAAGAAAAGAAAAAGCCACAAAAGCTCTCAGAGCTGCCGATTCCATTTTGGCATTTTAATCTCAGATCAGTCTCAAAAAGAGCTCAAATAAAACACAAGCAGGAAAGCCCAGGGTCCCAGAGTGACCGGGACTGAGGTGGGCAGGTCTCTAGCCGGGCGGGCTTCTGTAGCAGCCTCCATGAAATTCAGAATTCACGTAAACAGCCCAGCACTCCTCCAAGTCCTCGTGGGCAGGAAGCCCTGGGGATACACGACCTGCCACGCAGGACACAGGGACGTTTCTCCAGGTCGCTTTCTGTGTGCACGCCAGAAGACAGGGATTTATAACTCCGAGCCCTCCACACCCCTGCTGTGGCGCAGGGATTTGGGTGAGGGGTCTGGCAGCATGCGCAGGAATTAATTGGTCGTCATCAGCTCGTGGCCGTGTAGTAGTTTTATTTTCACATTTGCCGATTCCCAGGCAACCCTGTGCTGACAGGTGACTTTAACCCTGTCATCGATGAATCTGACCAAGGCAGGACTGACTGCTCCGGCCTACACCCAGGTCCCGTGGTCCAGCTGCCATTTCCATGGGATTGGACCAGTGAGCTGCGGCAGGACTAGGGTCTTTGGAAGTGGACCTGACCTTTGAGGGCCTCTTATTCCTTGTCTGTGCATTTGACGGGGGAAGGAAACCTCAGAATGTCCAGATTCTCCTCTTTGAGATTCCTTAATTTCCTGGAGCTCTTGTTACAGCCGGCTCATACTTCCCGGCGGGGAAGCCAGTACCTCACCAAGTGTTTCTGGAGGTCTCCTACATATGTTAGCTTCAGGACTGTGGGGTGCTTCTCGCCACCCCAACCCCTCTGTAGGGCAGAGGCTGCGTATGTGCGGAGGTGTGTTTCTGCTGTGCACAGCACGTTAGCAAGGCAGCATCACTGTGGGATCTCTGAGATGTTTCCAGCAGGTCTGCCCAGGATGCCTGGGCCCCGCCCAGAATGCCTGACGTATGTGTGACCTGTTGCTGGCTGACGGGGAGCACAGCAGGAGGTGCTGGCTAATGGAAACCTGAGGTCAGACCCTAGAAACACTGGCTGCAGGTCCCCTTGTTGGTCTCATAGATGACTTGCGAAGGGCCATCTTGCCTAGGCAGATGGATCTGAGTGGGAGAACTCAAGGGCTTCAGGTTTCCTGGCATCCCGAGCATAACCCCTGTTTTAAGGGATGCTGAGTATTGAACTCCACTCAGCCTCCTGAGGGTCCATCATTTGAAGAAACTCATAATTCATAAGAAGAAGTGAAGAGATGGTTCATGGTTTTTCTGTGGTGCTCCCCAAGGAGCCGTTGGGAGTGGACAGTGTGGTGGGCACGTGCGTGTGGCCGCTCACCCATTTCTGCTCCACGAATGAAGGCCTGGCTTGTGCGGTAGGGATGCAATGGGTGAGACTGACGGGGGGAGGGCGTCTTTGGTGGCCTCAGGTGAAACGATGTATCGTGTTAGACCGGGTTCTCTCTGCTCACCTGAGGCCAGAAGAGGATGGACCCAGCCCATGGCAGGGAGGGTGACTTAGGGTGCAGGCAGAGCTGCGTGTCCCCTCTGCTCAGGGTTCCCAGGGAAGACGAAGCCTCTGTCCAGGACAGGGAGTCTGGGCGTTCTTGACAGGGTCTGTCTTGTTCCGAGGCTGTGGGACTTGGTGACCGTCCCGAGAGGAGCATGAGGGTTGGGTCCCGGGATCTAGAGCCCGCTCTTTAACTCTCCCCTTCTTCTTCCCTCTGTCTGGAGGAAGTCCCCAGCTGTGGGAGTGCATGGAACCCATTTCCCCTTGCAGGGAGAACTTCTTTCCCTGATGCTACAGTCACTGATGCTGTTCGCTTATGAAAATTGGAGACAGTCGTGCTGTCCTCCACTCTCCACGAAGGAGTCCTGAGTTGCTCTGATTCTGTATTTGTGCTGTTACCACTGCTCGCCCCTGCTGATTCCTCTTGGTCCTAGGGACCTCTGATGGGCATTGTGGTGTGAGTGTGGTGTGGACAGGTAGGGCTGGATGTGGCTTGCAGGAAGAAGGCAGGAGGCGGAGAGGAGTGTGTGCAAGTGGTATCCGAGAGCCACAGATATCACCTAGGATGCTAAAGGCTCCAGTGCAGATGGGCATTCTGTGAAGTCCGAAATAAAGCAGTCATGGCTCAGTGAGAGTCGTTGTCAGTGCAGAAAGTTCCGCATGCTTTTGTCTTATCTGCAGGCGCAGGTTTACGTCAAAAGGCCTGTTGGGCGAGGGACATTGGTTAACGTCTGCAAGACTGTGCTTGTTTCTTACTGCGTCCTTCTCCTTTCCTTCCTGTTGCCCACTCCCTTATTCCTTAGGTATATGTGAATGTAATCATGCCTCAGTGTCTGTGGTGGATTGGATCCCAAAATCCACAGATACCCAAGTTCCTTCTGTGGAACGGCAGACCTACACATTTAACCTACACACCTCCTCCTGTAGGCTTTCAATTGCCTGCGGATTACTTATACTACCTAGTCCAGTATATGTGCCATGCAAATCAAAACCTTACTCATGTGGTACAAGTGCAGTTCCTGTCATCTAGGTACATTCAGCCCAGGGTTGGACGCCAGGGAGGAAGGGCCGACTGTGTTTGTCCATGTGGTTCTGTCGTTCCCTTGTGGCCCAGTTCTGCCAGTGTTGCTGGTATGGGTAAATGTGGGTGTGCAGGGTAATCATGCCAGGGCTTGGGGCGCTGACTACAGTGCCCTCCTGAGTCCCGGCCTTGGTGAATAGATAGCTGAGGAGGTGCGGATCAAGGGTGTCCCCCCTGGGGCCAGGTCAGCCCCCACCTCACACGCATCTTGTTGGGGTGGGGACCGTCCAGGTTTGCCTCACACTTCAGGCCTTAATGGCTGTTCCTTCTTTTCAGCCTGAGCCCTGAGTGGTGTCCTTGGAAGTCAGCATGCACATCACCCTGCTAGGTAAGGAGAGAAGACGGGCAAAAGCGGAGGGGAAGGGAACGCTGGCCTGCTGGCCACTGGTATCTCCCCAAGCAGGTGGACGTGGTGTTCAAAAGCGACTCATTTACTCTTCTGGCCCTAAAAAGAAGTTATTTGTGTTTTCTCTCCTTCTCTCTTTTCCCTCCTCACTCTCCGCCACCCTCCCCCCTCCTCCCCAGCCTCCAAAGAATTTAATCTGCTGGACAACAAACAATACTGTTATAAAACTTGGAAAACAAGAGGGCGAGGCTTCCCTGACAAGGAGAAGGGCATGCTGGGTAACGGCCCGAGGGAGCGTGCCAGGCCCGCGATGGAGCCGGGCGGGAGCCCAGCTGGCCGGGTACCTGGGCGCCTGCCCCTGCCCTGCCCACTCACCCAGCCATCCGCAGTCCAGAGGGGAAGGAGCCAAAGGGAAAAGGGGGCAGAGGCACTTTTCAAAAGGGAAGTCCTGTGCGCTCCCCCTCTCTGATCTGCTGGGTAGGCACCAGGCTGTGACGCTTCCTCCCCACTCCCTGCCCCCCCCACTCCTCCTCTCCTCTCCTCTCCTCTCTTCCGCCGCCCCCCTGCTCCTCTGTGTTCCCGAGACTGGCAGACCGAGGTCCGTAACAGAACAGAGCGAGGCTGGCCCAGCAGCAGAGGTGCAGTTCGCTCCCAGCTGGGCAGCCGGGGGAAGTGGAGAGAAAGCGGGCTTGTGGTTGGCTTGGGACCCGGCCCGCCTCTGCCTGGCCCGGCCTCCCTCCCACGGCTAGGGAAGTGAGACCACGTCACAGGGCGTGCCTGCTCCATGTGCTCCGCCAGGTGTGTGCCCAGGTACGGGGCGGAACTGCCCCTCGCAGGTCGCGGAGCAGCCTGGCTTCCTGGCGCTGGCCTGGGACCACACTCCAGGGCTTTCTCCGTCTGCGGCCGCCGTCCCTTGGTGGGGCTGCAGCAGAGCCCGGGCGGCAGGCACACGTCCCGGGAGTGTCGTGCCTGGTAGGACACTGTGTCTGTCTGTTGTCTACTTCTAGGTGGTGGAAGGAGGGGGACCGGTCTGCCGGGGGGAGCGGGGGACGCTGGGCTGTGGGGTTGGAGCTCACCTGAGGCTCATCCGAGTCCTCCATCCCGAAGCCAAGCAGGTGATTTGCGAGTGACAAGGGCGTGGCGTCGGTGGCTTCTCCGTGGACCGTGTTGGCCCAGGCCTGTGAGCCGAGCTGGGCAGTGTGTTTGTGTAACAGCCCAGAGGCACGCTCGCTTTTCCTGCCGTGGAAAGCACCGGCTTCCTTGAAAGCTGCCCAGGCTGTGTCATCCTCTTCTGCGGGAGCTGAGCCCTCTGTAGGGAGCATGGGTCACTGTGCCCTGACCTGCACTCTGTCCCACTCCTACCCTCACTGCCCGCCAGGCCGCTCTCCTGCAGGGCAGCCTGGCTCACCCCCCCGCCCAGGGCCTGACCCGGGGCCTCCACGGCTTGTACTGTGTCTGGGGGCTTTGGAGACCCAGGTTTTGCTCAGCAATGGGACAGGAAATGTAA
>RJWT010029566.1:0-14898 GCA_004365215.1 Cuniculus paca | reverse complement strand
AGAACTTACAACCTTACACTTGCCAGGCAGGCGCTTATGGCACTGAGCTAAATTCTGGCCCTATGGTTCTTTTGTATCCTAGGTCTTATATTTTTTCTTCACTTGTCCCTGAGAGAAGTCAGTGATGTGGTTTTGAGTGTATATTTGTCTACATAAGTAACTTAAAACCCAGAGCATGAGTTGAAGCTGCCTCTCATCCATTTCCACCTTGAGTCTTCTAGCCATTCTCGTGTGACTCTCCCACAGTGCAAGCCCCCTCTCTCCTTCCCTCCCTCCCTCCCTTGCTTCTCCCCCAAACAGTACTTTCTTCTTTGAGCTACATGCTAGTTTATCATTCTTTGCATTTCTCAGACTTGCAGTCTGAGTCATTTTTGTTATGTCTTCCTAACCAGTCATGTCTAAACATTTTCCCACTCTTCATTCTTTCCAGTATATTTTAAAATTTAAGCTCTATTCCTGCCACCCTAGTTTTGCCCATCATCTGTATATTTGGATTATGGTAGTGGTCTTCTGACATGGATCATCTTCCTCCTCTTCACACTCATTTCACCATTGCTTACTGTGTGCCCAGGTCAGGGTATTATTAGGCTTCTGTGTTCTCTGCTTTGAAGATGGAGTAGTGAGGGAGATAAAATGGCCCTGGGGTGGTAAAGGAACCTGTCCTCTCAGGTAGTAAGGCCAGTGGATGAGTCAGAAGTGTTGAGTGTGGTCAAAGCCAGCCTGAGGTGGTGGGCCCCAGGATCTGCAGGAGAGGAGAACTTAGGCATTTGGAGAAAAGTCTGGGTGGGGGTGTAGAGTTGTAGATGGGGGGGCCCACATAAAGGTGGAGGTGGAACTCCATGAGTTGTACGGAAACCAAGTGGAAAATGCAGCTGGGACTGGCCTGTGGTGGGGCTGGAAGAAGGCCAGCATGAGGATGTGGAACTGGGGATCAGGGGTGAGAGGAACTGATTCCAAGGGAGGAAATGAGATATGGAAAATACTGTCTTAAAGAAACCCTGGAGGTACTGTGTAGGATGGCTTTGAAGCAAAAGATCAAGTTAGGAGACCTTGCAGGAGTCTAACATTTTCTTTCTTTTCGGTAATTCATGCAAGTCTTGGAGGCTTCCAGATTAAGTTTCTAAATCACAATCTTACTGCTCTGCTCAAATGCCACTGGTAGTCGCTCCTGTCTGGAGGAGTGGCGCTTTTGCTGACTTTACTGGGGCTCTGCAGTCATACTTCAGACTACATTTCCCTTATTGTCTCTAATTCCTCCCTTTTAGGAGCCAGTTAAGTACTCACACATTCAATTTACTTGTGGTGGTCTCTCTTTCCCTTTTCTCCATTGCTTCGGAAATTCTTCTGGTTGGTGTTTCCCCAGCCTTTAGCATACTCATGAATGCTCTTCATGCGCCTCCCGGCGTACCTGCCTCACCCTATCCAAACTTCTCTCATGCTCGCTGCCTGAATTGTTCATTTTGCAAACTAACAACTGACATGATTTTTTTCCTTTGCTGCAAACAATTTTTATCTCTTACATCTCCTGTAGAAACATTTATATGGAAACAGCTGACCTGCTAATTAGAAAACATCCTTGCCTACTCATTAAGCCAGTTATCCTGAGGATTTTTGCTAAGCAACACTTAGTCTAATTCTAATTATTGTGTGGCCTTGAAAGTAATAAACTATACTTTTAGAATAAAATTTTATAATTTAGACATATGCATGGCTTACTCATTTCCCATAATTAGAGTGGGTTAGTAGAAGGGGTTACACTTTGGTTCTCATGAAAAGGATTTACTCATCTCTTCAGAGAGAAGTTACAATGAATTGTTAGATAATATGTTTAGTTCTGGACCTTAGAACTCATTATTTAAATAAGGGAGCCTTTTTTGAAAAGGTTGTCTTTCTTGATTGCTTTGGCTCTTGAATGATTTGTAAGGTTTTTCATATAAGGAATAGAAAGTGGTAGAGCTGCTTTTCTGGTGTGTGTATGTGTAGGTGTGTTAAGCTGAGATACCATGTTTAAATATAAAGGCAGAGCTTTTCTCACCTGGAGTGCTGGCTAAGAACTGCACAGGAGGTATACTCGGTGGTCTGCAGGTACGAGTGTAAGTGACCCAGCTGACCTAGAACGAAAGCTTTGCTGTTGAAAACTTGGGCTGGTTCCGAACGGGTCTGAGCTTCAAGCTTGGAAGCAAGCACCTCAGAGGTCACTTCCTGGTTTGAAGCCTCTGTTCTGCCCTCTTATCCAGGCATCCTCCAGCTGCTGAGCCTGGGCAGGTTCCTAACACTCCGTGCTTCGGGGACTACCGGGGCCAGAAGGGGGAATAAAAGTGTTTCTCCATGGGAGATGTTCTTAGAGAGTAAGGGCTTCAATTTACTTTTCCATCCATTTACTCATTTATTTGGCCTCTGCCTAGTGTGCATCTACCCTGCAGGGCTGTGCTGGAGAGGGTGGTGCGTGAGTTCAGCAGTAAGATGAGGTCCTTGTCCTTACTATTGGAGCCTGTCTACTAGTGAGAAGAGATAGATCATAAATAATGTGAACTGACAAGTCTTGGGAGTGATGTATGTTACAGAGGCAACAGGTCAGGATATAAAAAAAGTGATTGGGTTATGGGGAAAAAGGGCAACACTAGCTAGGGTTAGCAGGAGTGGTTTCTGAAACGGTGACATTTGAACTAAGACTTGAGTGAGATATATATATATATATATATATATATATATATATATATATTTTTTTTTTTTTTTCCTTTGGTACTGGAAATCGAACTCAGAACCTTGCACTTGCCAAGCAGGGACTGTACCACTGAGCTATATCCCTGGCCCTATCTGAGCGATAAGAGAAAAAGGGCAGTAACTCCTTACTGTTGGCAGCTCCCTCCATATTCTTATTTTAAGATTTTTTAACCTCAATATAAAATCCTTTTCAGCAAGACCCTTTCCAGGTGTTCTGAAGTCTGTTTTCAAACAAGTCCTGGTCAGCCATGGAGCTCATTTTTCCAGACTTCACCTTGGCAGTACCCAGATCGCCCAGGACCTGGGCACCCTTCCTGTGGCCCCCGCTGGGTGCTCATCCACCTTGTTCTGCCTCAGTTTCTGGAGAAACCTGACTCCATTGTTACCTCTTGACAGAAAGAAGAGGACGGGGTTGAGGCAGCTATTCATGCTCACCAGAGGTCTCCAGACCTTGTGGGCCATGCTGGTTACCATCAAGAGCTGGCAGTCTTGTGAGTTCAGGAAGCGGATGGTAAGGTAGAAGAAGCGGGTGATGTGGAAGGGCACAAAACAGAAGGTGAAGAGGCCACACACCAGCAGGATAGTCCGGATGGACTTGGTCCGGATGGACTTGGCCCTGGCCATGTTGGCTGTCTTTATGAGGGACTCCTGTGGCTTGGTGAGGCTCATGATCATCAGGAAGTAGCACACCAAAATGACCAAGGATGGAAAGACAAAGCCGGACAGCATTAGAACCATGCTATAGGCATAGTACTGATCAAACTTCTCTGGGCTAGTCATGTCATGGCAGATCATCTTGCCATTGATGTGGTCTGTATGGGAGAAGGCCAGTGTGGGTAATAGTTGGAGGACCACCAGGGTCCAGGAGATGGCGGCCCCCAGCTGGGCATACTTGCGGGTCCGGTAGGGCAGTGAACTCAGTGGGTGGCACACACCTAGGAAGCGGTGCACGGAGATGCAGGTTAGCAGCAAGATACTGCCATAGTGGTTGGCATAGAATAGGAAGCGCACCAGTCTACAGAACAGCTCCCCAAAGAGCCAGTTGTCATCCAGGATGTAGGTGATGATGAAGAAAGGTAGGGTTAGTAAATAAAGCAAGTCAGCCAGCGTCAGGTTCACCAGATAGATGGTGGCGCAGCTCCATGGCTTGGTTTGGCGCCAGGAGAGCCATATGACAATGCCGTTCAGGGCTAGCCCGAGGATGAAGGTGAGACCGTAGGTCAGGGAGAGATAGATTTGCTTGTACTTCTCTGATAACTGGCATTGATCTTGATCCTTTGAGGCATTTGTGTCCAGCCTCTCCATCTCTGAGGAGGCCCTCTCCAGGAGCAGAGAGCTCTGCCTTAGCTCCACATCTGCTTTCCTGAGAAGAAACAAAATGGACAGCATAGCATCATGACTGCCTTGGTTCTTAGTCTTTGCTTGACCTAGCATTCAAGTCTATATCCCAAAAATCTAGTCAGAATCCTTGCTTGAGCACAACTAGCTCCAGGGGAAAAATGTTAGAGAAATTGCACAAATTAGTCCTTGTAGACTTACCAGCAGTGGTCAGTCCTTGACTTCTGTGCTGTCTGCTCTAGATTGGATTGTGATAAGAAAGCCAGGTAACATGGTGGTGGGTAAGTAACCCCAGCATTATTTAAACAAGGCACACAGAGTTGCCAGCTCTGTGACTCCTCCTCTTGCTGGAGTGCTTTGCATAGAGAGGAAATCCGCAAGGGAAGAAGATGGTATATCCCAGAGGCGATGATGACCACAGTCTTCCACACAGGCCTCTGTGGAATAGAAAGTGATCCGTGGCTTTTAGGGAGGATTAGGGAAAGCATAGGTTTTTGCCTACAGGCTCTGTGGAGGGATTTTGATTTGTATCCTTTTCAGGATTTAGTCACTGGATATTTGAATAGTGAGGCTGATTTGCTTGTTAATCATCTCTGCCTCCCAAATATCTAAGAAAACAATTTGAGAGTAACTTCCTCATTGCCATCCCTGCTGACAAAGCAGGTCTAAGGAGTGGCCCCAGGTCACAAGGGCAGCTGTGGAAGTGGAAGTCAATGTGCTGGTTTGCCAATAGCATGGGGCCTATGGGGAGTGAAAAAAGTTTAATTCTAAGACTTAACATCAGAGATATCATATTTAGAAAGACACATTAAAACAAGTCAGGCGTGGTGGCACATGCCTGCATTTTCAGCAACTAGGGAAGCTGAGGCAGGAGGATTGTTTGAGCACAGAAATTCAAGATTCTGTCTTAAAACAAGCAGACAAACAAACATGAAAGGAGTAGGAGTAGTTTAAGGTAGACAATTGGAGGATAAATTGAGTGTTGGCTATTAACTGTAATAAAGTTTTATTCACAACAAAGGGAGATCTCAATCAACATTTATTGAATGTTATTTAGTCATTGAGAAGACCAAGATGAGTGAAACACAGCCCTTGCTCTTAGGGTCTCACCATCTTGTGGGAAGACAAATGCATACAGATAATTGTAATACGTGAAAAATGATCAATAAAATGGTGTGAAAATCAGGATACAGTCAATTCTCCCCTGAGGAAATCAAGTGAAGCCTCGTTAGAGGTGTCATTTGAGCTCTTCAGAGAGGAATAAACAGGAGGTTGCCAGGCAGAGAAGGATGATGATCACTGGGGCAGAGGAAAGCACATGCCAGGGGATGGAAGCTGACTGGGGACAGAGCGTGTTGGGGGTGGCAGGAGAGTCAGCAGGGGGGATGCTGCTCCCACAAGGAAGCAAGTTCTTGAGCAGGACAGTGATGGGATAAGGCTGTTGTGATGATTCACTGTAGGAATCCACTTTACTGGGTTCAGGGATGCCCGAAGAGCTGTCAGAATATTACTTTTCCAGATACGTCTGTGAGGGTATTTCCAGGATACACTGGTGTTTAAATCAGTGGATGGAGGAAGATCCTCCCTCTCCTGTGTGGGCGGGGTCCACCCAATGGGCTGTGTTCCTGGGTAGAACAGAAAGGTAAAAGGAAAGACAAATTGACTCTGGTGGGACACCCATCTCCTCTCCTTGGTGTCAGAACTCCAGGTTCTCTGACTCTTAGACACCAAGACTCATACCAGTAGCCCCCTCAGGCGTTGGAATCTCAGGCATTCGGAATCAGACTGAGTCACGCTGCCAACTTCCCTCAGCTCGCACATGGCACATTGTTGGAATTCTCAGTCACCACAATTAGTGAGTCAGCTCCCCGCTGATCTCTTTGTATATCCTATTGATTTTGTCTCTCTGGAGAATCCCAACTAACACAGCTGTGTTTGAGGATGAGACGCATAGTAGTGTGGAGCTGGTCAGAGACCACTCTGACCAGTAATGGGCTGCTGTGGGCACGCAGATGAATCATCAGTACCCAGAGAGCCATCAAGGGAGCATCCAGAGCAGGGGTCAGATCCTACAGATGCTGCTGAGGCAGGAATGAGAGGCCCGATGGGCATGGAGCGTGTGCCAGAGGAGCTAAGGGTGGCAGCCAGCTCTTCTGGTTTGGTGAGGCCAGGGCCTGAGATGAGCACGGCTGAGGCCTGGCATTTTGAGGCTGTAGGGAACGGTAGGGCTCTGTGTCTCAGCCTGCCAAGGGGCTCACTTCTGTCTGACTGACTTCAAAATATTTTGACTAGGAGAGCAAAGTTTTTGACTGGGAGAAGGAAATGAATGTAGTTTTCATTCATTTTGTTCCCTGTAATCTTTCATGCTGGGGCGACTGGCAAATCCTTAGTTATTTGCACCGAAGCTTCCTTGCCAGCTCAGCGTGGGCTCTCAGAGGGAAGCCGAGGAGGGAAACCAGCCATGGCGTAGGCCGAGCAGTTTTCATATGTGATCTTATTTAATCCTCAGAATAACCTTATGAGCGAAGCATCACATGTGATTTACTGATGAGAAGCCAGAGTCGGGGATGAGAACCTTCCAGAGCTCACTGGGGCCCTTAATCTGGTAGGCAGTTGCTCCCCTGATCTGAGTCATGGGTTTCTGTCTCCTCCCAGGGCTGCTTTGGTGCAATGAAAAGTGCTCAAATCTCACCTCCACCAGAGTACCGTGTATAGACCGAAGCGGTTATTTAACCTTTCGGTGCCGTGATTTCCTCGGTTGTACAGTAGGACAGTCTCTTTCTGGTGAGGTTGCTGTGGGAATTACCTAGAAGAGATGCAAGTGCTCTGTGGTGTGCCACAGGGAAGAGACCCAACATGTTTCCTTTCACCTCCGCCCCTTCCTCTTCCACAAACTCCGGTGCCCTGGACATCTGCGTGTTGGTTTGTGTGAAGGGTGGGAGATCAGGTGTGGCTTTGCTATTCCATACTTAGACAGGATCCCTTTTTCTTCCTGGCTTTACCTTTTATGAATTGAATTTTGTGTACCTCCAAATCATATATTGAAACCCTAACCCCAGGGTTTCTATTGCACAGTATTTGGAGTAAGGAAGTAATTAAAGTTAAATGATGTGGTAAGAGTGGGAACATAAGATTAATGCCTTTTAAGAGGGGATGCTGGGAAATCTCATTCTCTGCCATGTGAACACATGAATTTAAATCTCTGATTTGATTTTAGCTTTTAATATTTCACCTATATCTATAGGTAAAATATTTTTGTCTGATGCTCGAGACTGAAACTAGGGCTCTGTATATGCTAGGCATATTCTTTGCTACTGTGCTGTACCCCCTATTTATTTTTAAGTGAAAAATTCATTTCTTTAACAAATGAAGGCATCTAATGGAGTATCATAAATGCCTTCAGACAGTAAAAGTTTGTTGTTACAGGTTTTTGTTTCATGTATTTATATTTGTTATATATTTTTGTTTATACATTCATGTATACATGCTTATACATGCTGTATACAGTGATTGACATATGCATGGATGTGTTGATATATATACTCTGTGTGTATGCATAGTACACACACATTTTTAAATTTACAATTGCAAACAGGAACTATTCATACCACAATATAATTATTTGATTTTTAATGAGTTTCTTCAAGTGGAGAGCCCCAGATAACATTTAATTAAGTGATAAATTAAAGTAGCAGGTGGTTTACTTTGAATTCCTTTTTTTTTTTATTAAGTTTATTGGTACACATTAGGTATACATAATGATCACATTTATCATAGGAAATTTGTACCTGTACATGATATAACTTGATTCCTTTTTTCCCATCCCCTACCTTCCCTTCAACCCCTCTTCCCACCTTCTTTACAAAAACTTTGTTTCCGTTTTTTCCTTCTTTTCTCATTTTTAAATTCATTTTCTTAGGTTTCAAGTCTGCGGATAATTTGATGTTCTTTAGCCAACTGGCCATTAGGTGGCGATAAAGACCACAGACCGCTTACAGTGCTTTCATCCTCTGTGAAAGCCAGAACAGGGGTTGGGTTCCTGTTCAAGACAATGGCTGTGGATGAGATATTAGTCATTGAGGACAAAGAAAAAAAATCCTGTCAATCCCATCTCTTATTGGTCTGTCATCTATAGTTACTATGTTGGATTCAAATAAAGAAATTGAGTTACAGTTAGCTGAGAGCTTCCTGTTACTGTGATTATTCTACAAAAGATTTCTGTGAGATAGGTGTGGGAGAATTGTTCTATTTTACATCTGAGAAACTAGGATTCTGAGAGGTTGAGTGGAAGTCATGTCTTCAATGATTGTCGGAAAGCCTGGATTTCTTTAACAAAAGAGACCCAGTAAATCAGACCAGATTTCCATGGGATGTTTTCTTACCTACCTGTTTCCCTTCTGCCACACTTTGTCACCACCACCCCAACACTGCCACCAGCTCCCCCCTAAAGTAAGTTGTGGAAGTAAAATAGCAAGTCATCTCTCAAATCACTAGATATACTGCCTTTGTGATAGATGACAGAGTACTACCTTAAAAATCATGATTTGGAGATGATTTTAAAAAACAGATAAAAAAATATGGTAGCACTTTCACCCCATCCTTGATTTTGCTTTCTTTCATTTCCTTCCTTCCTTCCTTCTTCTATCTCCTTTCGTGGTATGGACAATTGAACTCAGGGAAGTTACATCACCAGACTTTTGTATGATTTTTAAATTTTGAGACAGGTCTCACTATGCTGGCATCAACTTGTGATCCTGCCTTAGCTCCTGAGTAACTGGAATTACAGGTGCGTGACACCACACTCAGCTTTTGGTTTCACTTTCTGAACTTTCAGTTACCTGTGGACACCCATGGTCCGAAAATATTAAATGAAAAGTTCTAGCACTAAACAATAAGTTTTAAATTATGTGCTGTTCTGAGTAGTGTGATAAAAGCTCTTGCTGTCCTGTTTTGTCCTGTGAATGATTCTTTTCATCAGGTGTATCCACACTGCATGTGCTGCCCTCCTGTTAGTCAGTTGGTAGCTCTCTGTGTTATCTGATTAACTATCATGATATGTAAGTGCAGTGTTTAGGTAACCCCTATTTTATTTTATTTATTTTTCTTTTCTGGCACCGGGGATCGAACTCACAACCTCACACTTGCCAGGCAGGTGCTTATGCCTGAGCTAAATCCCTGTCCCTTGTCTTTTTGAGACAGGGTCTTGTTATGCTTTTCAGGCTGGCCTTGAGCTCACTTTGTAGCCCAGGCTGGTCTCAAACTCACAACGATCCTCCTGTCTCAGCCTCCCGAGTGCTGGGATTACAGGCATGAGCCACAAGGCCCGGCAGTAACCTTTGTTTTACACAGTCATGTTCCCAAAGGATAAACTTTCACTGTGGCATATTGTTCTACTTTATTGTTATTGTTGTTAATTTCTTAGTGTGCTGAATTTATAGATTAAGCTTTATCCTGTGTATATATATGTACAGGAAAAACATGGTACACAAAGGGTTCAGTAATATCTAAAGTTTTAGGTTTCCCCAGAGGGTCTTGAAATGTAACCTCCACTGATAAGAGGGTAATTCTGAATATAGAGCCCTAAAATCTGTTAAAAATGAATTGAATAGCAACCTATTATCCAATTTTAGCATTTACCTCCAGTCTTAAGGTAAAAAGCACTGATGCTAGTTTTTAAATCATTTTGCATTATATTTTTTACAGTGTGAGCTCTGAACCTGGACTCCTCTTCCAGGTTTGAATTTTCTTGAAATGTGAGAGTTCAAGGGCTTCTATTTTTCATAGTGCAAGCAAATTGGATCCTTTAAATAATTTAGAAGACTGTCTAGAGACAACGAGTACTTAATTTCAATAACTAATTTATATGGCAGCTTGCATATTTTTGTTTCCTGTTGACATGGATCCAACATAACTAGCAGCTTCAACTCCCGTGTAAGTAGAGGGAGTCATTGGGAAACACTGTGCTGTCACAGCAGAGAAGGTTCTGAAGCCGGTATTACTCTGTCTGGAAAAAAACAGTGGCCGGGTGTGGTGGCTCACGCCTGTAATCCCAGCAGTTGGGAGGCTGAGACAGGCAGATCGTTGTGAGTTCGAGACCAGCCTGGGCTACAAAGTGAGCTCAAGGCCAGCCTGAACAGCATAGTGAGACCCTGTCTCAAAAACAGGGATGGGGATCTAGCCCACCGTTCTAAGTGCCTGCCCCGCAAGCGCAAGGTCGTGAGTTCAATCCCCGGTGCTGCAAAAAAAACCAAAACAAAACAAAAAAAAAACCAGTGACTCAGGACTCTTGTTAATTCATCTGTATGAATGTGTGATACCTCCACATGGATTCTGAAATCCAAAATGTTAATGTCAGTTAATGATATAGTTAAACAAACAAACAAACAAACAAACAAACAAAATTGCTATATCAGTCTGTCCTTGTGGAAGCCCAGCACTGCCTCTGGGCTTATGTCCCAGAGAGGTGATCTCAAACAAACTCTTCCTTTCATTTAGCATCAAGGATCTTTAAAATGCATCATGGTTGAATCTTCACCTGTGTGCCATGTGTAAAGAAAATGTTGGTTTACTAAAAGGCAAGAGAAGAGATCAGTCACAGAGCCTGGGGCTCTAAAAGTAATGGTGAAGATGGCCCAAGGCATGGGAAATTTGTATCCCAGGCCCCCTCCTGCCATTCACTCTTACCCTCAGGCAGGCCGCAAGCTCCTCTCAGTCTGCCCCTCAGAATGCTACTGTTAGCAGTAATACACTGGCAGGCTGACCACCATCAGTGCTTTGCTCTTGGCGAGGGTGGGGGATGCTGTGCTGGTGGAAGAATCCTCATCTGCTCTGAGCTCTGATTACACAGAGAAAAGAGAAAGGTGTCTTAGCTTGAGTAGCCAGAAAGCAGAGCCCTGGCTCTATGTGCTATCATTTTATCCCAAAGAGCAGGAGTGAGGAACAAGAAGCGTGGCCTGTCAACCAAGGGAGCCTATATGAAAATTTGAAGATGCTTTATGTGTTGGCCCCCACAAAAGAAAACTGAGTGTGCAGCCCCAAGAGGCTACCTTCTGAGAACCAGAAGTCTGGATCAACTCAGTCTCAGAGAAGTCCTCTCAGGGGCAGGAAAGGGGAGGCAACGAGCCACCTCCTCCTATCTCTAGGGGCCAGGCTCCTACTCCATGGAGAGACATTTAAGTTTTCTCTTTCTGTAGGGCTTTGAGAAACACAGCTCCCTCAGAAGGGAAGGGCACGTAATAGCTGGCACATGGTGTGTCCCTTGAACAGACAGAAAAAAGACACACCTAAGAGAATCAATTCTCTTTTGCACTGTTCCCATTTTACTTTTGCCCTGCAAGGTGTTGCCCTCTCCCTGCCTTCATATGCCTCAGTTCCTTTTGCTTGGGGTTGGAGAAGTCCTGCTGCCTGTGGACCTGGATCCTTTGATGAGAGGTGATTCTGTTATCGAGTAGTTCCTTTTAGAAATGGCTCAACAATTAAATGTATTCTGGGTCCTTCTTACCTTGAACAAAAAAAATTGAACGAGACCAGCCAAAAGTGGTGACAAGGTTTATTTGAAAAGTGAAGCAGTAAGGGAGAAACTGGCTCTGCAGAGCAAACTTGGGCTGAACAAGAGAGGAAAAGAGAAAAAGCGGAAATAAAAGTACACCCAGGGTCTGAGAGACTCATGCTGGACCATCATGAAAGAGCATGGTAGCGAGGTCCTCAGGGTGTCTGTGTCCCTATATGCTGCCCACATCTCAGTGGGAACCCACATCGAGTTCTACATACAGGCTCCTGAGAGGCCATGTTGTGTAGATCTTGGGATCCCGCCACACCTCTCTTCCCAGCCAGTCTAAGGTACACTCTATGTCCTATCTCAATTTTTCTAGTGGCTTTTTTGCTCATTTTTTCTGTTGTGTTGTTCATCTCTTGATTACTGGTGTTTAGGAATTCTTCACATATTTGGAGAAGTCTTTTCAGTTACTCCTGTTACAACTGATTTTCTTACTCTATGCCTTGTTTCTCTGGCTTAATGGTATGTATCCATATTTTAATTTTTGAGCAACAGAAGTTCTTAATTTTAACATAGACCAAATTATCAATTTTTCTTTCATGGTTTGTACCTTTTGTATCTGACTTAACAATCTTTCTGTACCTTGAGGTCATAAAGATATTCTTCCATATTAGCATATGAAAGCCTTTCCCCTCCAGATCTAATTGATTTTATCCCACTAGAGGATTTGTTTGTATGTGTGGACCTCACTGGCTCTGTGTACATAAGAAACAGAGAAACACGGTCAGATTTGCATTTTGAATGCTCACTGTGCTTGTTATTTGGAAAGCAAAGGGCAAGCTCACTGGGATATGAATTAGGAGGATATTTCTGTAATTGAAGACAGAGATTAGAGATGGCTGAATTCCATGGATTTGTAGTAGGTAAATGAACATGACTTGATGATGAATTAAATATAGGTTGAAGGAAGCCTTAAAGACTATTCCTAAAATGACTCTTTTTTTCTGCCCCTACCAAATGATGCCTTCACCCTTTTATTATTTCTGTACTTCATTGCTTCTCTCTATTCAGTATCTACTTCCTCCTCACCTTCACTGAGGGCATCCTCTGCCTTCTGCTCTTGTTGCAGATTTCTAACTCTGTTCAAAGAGCCAGAGACATTCTCTCAAGATACCATGATTGACCTAGGTGTTTACTGTTCCTGTTTGGGTAGGAAAGCAGCAGCCGGGCCTCTCACAAACTGTGGGTTGACATGTGATGCATATTGGCTGACTGGGTGGCCCCTTCATGAGAGGGTATGTGATCAGGCTGGTGTTAGTCGCAGGCTTCCACCTAGTAGATGAATAGTTAGGGCTACTGTCTTTGTAGGGTCTTACAGAAATAGTTCTCTCCAAAGGGGTTAAGAGCAGTGTGTACATGATGCATCCTCAGAGTACAGAAAGAATCAGAAAGAGAGACACACTTAAAAGAACAACTTTTCTATTTCACCCCATCTTTCTTTAATTTCTAGATTATGAACTTGCTTTCTAAAACATATAATAGAAATGTCTCATGACTAAAACAAATGTTTTAGCAAATATAATATTTGAAGTTGGTCTTCAATACAGAGTATTATTAATAGTATGCCGGTCAGAGCTTCGGCTCTGAGATATTTTCTTCATGCATAAACCATAAATTTGAACTGACAGTCCTATTAATGATGGAATGCAGATATGTATGTTTATGGTAAAAGAACAAAGCTTATATTTTTGAACCTGATTATACACAAGGCAGATTAAAAACAGTAGTTGTGGAGAATGAAAAGAGGCTCTGATTTCATGTTTAGTAAAACACATCAGAGTGAGCTCTCGGAAAAGCTCCCAGTGAAATACGAGGGGAAGGTGTGGAGTTGAAGGGATTTCATTTAAACACAAGGTTCATGTATTAATATTTTCATTGATTTATTTTCAAGCCAATATGTTCTGTCATAAATATGGTGATCTATAATGTATCGACCATAAAAGTCAACATTATTTTTAAAGCTGACTCAGGGAAATAAAAACCTCATTGTTAGTGCTGATATATATGGTATGTTACCCTGCTGAAAAGTTAACCTCTCTTGTCTTGATTCTGAGTGAGCTAAATGAGAGGGATGCATTTTAATGACCTCTGATCTTTTGTGCATGTTTTGCTGTATGGCTGGTGTTCAATTTGTAATGGGACTGGCTGATGGTGTGAAGTACAGGGCAGTACATACTCAAGAAGGACTGCTAAGAAGGACAGCCACTCAGCAAAAGTCTGTGCCTTTTTGAGGTTCAAAAATGCTCCTATACAGACATCATGGAGCCTATTGCTTGACTTTTTGGTTAATAGTGAGAGTGATAATGAGAGCAGGAGTGGAGTGTGGCCCCAGAAAAGAGGACATGTGGTGATATTGTCAGCTATGTGTGATCAGAGAGGAGACTCAGACTGGATAGCCAGAGGCGAGGGCTGTTCACCCCCCATTCAGTACAAGCTAACCACAACAGTGGTGTGGCCTTCAGTGAAATGATTACTATGAAATGAAAATCGAACCAAAGAGAATTTAATTTAGCAAAAAAGGAGGGAATGCTAATGAAACCCGGGAGACCTGGATGGCTTCTTGTATGCAGTTTCATAACAGTACAAGTTAGCCAAAATAGTAAAATACTGACAATTTTAGAGTGAGCAGTGCTGCTGGGCACCAGACAAGTACAGTCACTTGACAGATGCAGCAGCTGCTAAACTCCAAGAAGATAAGTGAGTGATTTGTCCACAGTCACATACCTGATTAGTGGTTGAGCTATATCTGCAGCCCAGATCTCTGTGTCTCTGTTCAGATCTCTGGTTCTGTCTTCAGGGCTCATTCTATTCCATGTGATCAGTTAGTTGCCATCTGATAATACTGCATGCAGAGCATTCATTCCACAGGACCCCTTGAGTCTGATTTCCACCCATCAGTGCACTACAGTGGATTTTATCAAGACTCCAATGGTCTGCGTGATGGTAAACTCTATGGGAACTTTGTTGACTCGATGTAGGGCTCTGCGCAGCATATGCGCAGTTGTACATTCTTTGAAGTAGTCTCTTCTCTTGTATTCTTCACTGGTTAAGGAAATCCATATTGGTGGAAAAAAACTCAAGCCCAAAGCAACCAAGAAAAATTATAATTTATTGACTTTTATAATGAAATTGTCCTGGTAAGGCTGGCTTTATGTATAGTCTGAGGCAGGAGTTTAAATGGTGCTCTTAGGGATGCTTTAGCTTGCCCTATTTCTTGGTCCACTTCCTCCAAATTGGCTCTATTCTCATATATACTTTGCTTTCTCCTCAAAATAATGAGA
>RJWT010029565.1:0-14883 GCA_004365215.1 Cuniculus paca | reverse complement strand
AGTAGTTCTATTTTTTGAACTATATATAGATTCACAACTAGGAGTTTAAATTGCTTGTGTATACTGGCTATCTTTCTTAACCAAGCTAAAATTTGTAGTCTCAGAATTTTAATGTGTTAGTTATTTCTGCGATTAAGAAGAAAAGTGTAGGAGTATGAAAAGTTTCTTGGCCAATTCATCAAACTAAATGTACTTTAACCCAGGCCTAGTGGTGCATACTCATAATCTCAGTACTCAGGAGGCTGAGGCAGAAGGATCACTGAGTGTTTAAGGCTAGCCTGGGCTACCTACTGATTTCAAAGTTAGCCTGAACTACATGGTGAGACCCTATCTCAAAAGTCATAAACAAATAAATAAATAAATAAATAAGCATTTTTTAACTCTAGTATAATACTGATGTTAGTTGTGATAATATAGTTTTCATATATTTCATGTTTACTATTGGGTTGGCTCCTTCCATACATTAATAAGCAAATTCATGTGTGGTTTATGCAACAATCACTTTAAGAACCTTTGGACAATTCTGTACTGTTTATATATAATTTATATGTAATATATAATTTATATGTAATATATACTCTTTATTTTAAAGGGAGCATTAGACTTCTTTAGCACTGTGTTGCCACTTAAAATCTAGACAAAGTTCCCATTTAAAAGTTCAATTTGAAAATGAAAATTTTCAAATGGTTTGAAAATGGAAATTTTAATGGTTTTAAATATTCCCAGTAATTATATAACTTTAGTATAATTCTAATAGATGCCTTTATGAAATATGCATGCTTGATTTATGTTTGATTTGAAAAAAAATTAACACGAAGAATGAGAATATACATAGAAAAACATACCCACTTGTTTCTGCAAAGTTGTGAAGAAATAGACTGTTTCCTATTAAGGGGTAGCATTCCATTATTTTTATTTTTTAATAACCACAACTCAAGAGAAATCTGAGAGAGTCTCACTATTTCTTAACTCTGAAAGGCTGCACTAAGAGAAGATATTTACAATAATCGAAGATCTAAGGAAATTACCTGATACTTAACACTACAGTTCAAATATTATATTCACAACCGGGAAATAGCAGCACATAAATCCTCAGTTTCACTGTTGTCTGCCGTTTTCGCCGAGCATCCCTGGGTATCAGTGTTTGCTAGAAGAGATATCACAGTGTAGCTAATAAGAAAAGGCAGAGGTAAAAAGGCAGTAACATTCAATTTTTCTTGAAACAGTATCTTTCTTTTGAGGAAGAGTTATACTTCAATTGAGGAGATAACCAAAATGTTTATCTACATTCAATTTAAGTTCAAATCAAGGTCCCAAGCATTAAATACCAGGATGCTTATTTGCAGCATTCGGTCAAAATGGGAAAATATCCATGGCAGTGATTTCTTTATTGCTGCCTTCAAAATGTGTTCAAAATACTCAGTGCTTGTGTTACTATTAATAAATGCTAATTCTTTACCTTAGAAAACCTCTGGAAATACACAGAGCATCTGCCTAGAATATAAAACAGCATTGATTTATGCCTTGAAAGCAGAGTTACAATGAATAACAAACAAATTCATTATGATGGCATAAAAATATCAAAATAAATTACTCCCTAGTATCTACACCACATTGTAGGTTATTAGCTATTAATATCATTATTCATGACAGACCTAACTACTTATGTAAAGGAGCAATTTTCTTTATTACTCTCATTTCTCTAAAATTGGTTAGTTGGACAAGAGCAAGAATCAAGGTAAACTAGAGAAAATGTTTAGGAAAACAACTGTGCTGGATACCCATGAAGTCTTCAATAGTGGAAAACACAGAATAACGGAAAAAGATTTGAGAGATAAATCTATTGATAAGAGTAACAGCTAATATGGATGGAGCATTTGCTACGTGCTAAGCTTTTGGATGAGTACAAAAGATGCCTTATTTCTGTGTATTCAGATGATCCTATAAGGTTGACATAATATCTTCATTTTCTAAGGAAAAAGAATCAAGGCACAGAAAAATAAAGTTGATAGTTATTTTGTAAATAATTCGAAGTTAAGCAAACAAAATAAATAGGTGTTTAATAGTAAGTGTTTATTTACATCTTGGTAAATAGTGGTGCTGGAACAAGAACATAGGCCTTCTTGCCTCTTATGTTCAGAAATCAGAAAACTTTCTGTAAAACAACAAATTTTTTTGGCTTTGTAAAGAAGAAACATTTTCAGCTTCTAGGGTCATACATTCTCACCTCTGCCATTGTGGTACGAAAGCAAGGATAGATTATACAACAAAGGAGCCATGGTTGTGTTCCAATAAAATTTTATTCATAGACATTAGAATTTGAATTTTGTATAATTTTTATGTGTCATGAATTAGTTTTCTTCCTCTGGTTATTTTCAACTAGCTAAAACTGTGAAAATCATTCTTAACTGTACCAAACAAACTGGCAGGCTGAAATTTGTCAATACCTACTTTAGACCCATGATTTTCTAACTTTAATGTGCCTACACATCACCTGCAGATCTTGTTCAAATGCAGATTTTGATTCAAGAGGTCTGGGGCGGGGTTTGGAAATTCTGAACTTCAGCAAGTGTCCGCGTGATGTTGAGGGTGCTGGTTTGTGGGCCACACCGAGTAGCAAACATCTGCATTCTACAGATCCTACTCAACTTACATGAGCTTATGTCCTCATAAACCTGTTGTAAGCCAAAAGTACTGCAGGTCAAAAATACATTTGCTATCCCTAACCTACAGAACATCAGAACTAAACAATCTAGGACACTGACTGTTGTTTACCCCCATGATTGAGCGGCTGCCTGGGAATTGTGTGTTGTCATTGCACAACATTAAAAGAGAGAGGCAGAGAGCTGCGTATCACAGACCTGGCAAAACATTACAGTACCGTTTCTATGGAATGCATGCTGCTTTCACACAATTGCAAAAGTAAAAATATTGTAAGTGGAACTATTTTTAAGTGGGGAGCATCATTAATGACATCCTAAACAATCCCCCAGGGTGTTCATCTACATGAAGGGCGTTCATTATGGTGTATGATGTCTCTTAACCTTAACCATATAGTTGTGTGAACTGGGAATCTTAGAACTCCTCCCCCATCCTTACTGCTCTACCTCTGAAACCCATCTCCAGAACTGTACCTCTGCATCCCCGATGTTACTGCCAAATCACATTCTATAGCAAGTCTTTAATCCTCCACTTTTATTAGTCACTACTATTTGAAGTCTACTTGGTGATCTGAGAATTCTTTCTCTCTAAAATAAATCCAAATATTTCCCTCCCCAATTTATACCCATTTCAGCACTGGATCAATACATGCAACACCAAATTTAAAAGCAAGCTCTTCACAATCTCACCAAACCACCTTCTCCAATGTTGTCTCCCACCATTTCTTAATTACAACAATGATTAAGCTGAAACTATGGAAAAGGGGCTAATTGCATTTCATTTAATCTTACTTAAAGTAGGCATCATTAATATTTCTATTTCTCAGCTGAGGTAGATAAGACACAAAGCGCTTACAGTGCTCCTAAGTGACAGAGCTAGGATTTGAACCCAGAACTCTGGCTCCGAAGGTCACAATCTAAGCACTACAATATATGCTTTCCCCACTACTTCATATGCTTATCACACTATATCAGAAGATGGGTCAAGTCATTCCTGTCCCCAAGGTTTACCAGTTGCTCATCCTTGGCCCACTATCTCCATGACTGTCATCATCATTGATCACCTTTTCCTCCTCTCTCTGAAGTCTATATACTTTCTCTCTCTCCTTAAGTATAAAAATTCTCAAAGTCATTTTCTTCTGTGTCTGTTTTCTCTATAAACATTGATACTCCCCCAAAGGCAGTGTCTATTTTATTTTTTTCTAGTATCAACATTAGCTAATACTATGCTTGGTATGTAGTTATTGTTCCACACATATTTGATTGATGAACAAGAGGAATACGTAATAAATTAATGGATAGCTAATGAATTTCACAAACTATCCTTAGCCTAATTTCCATATCTGTATGAAGACAGGGTTGAAACAGGTGAGTTCTAAATTGTGCTTATCTGAACCTATCATTTATTTGTTCATTTATTCATCATAGTATTTACTGAATGTCTATAGTATGTCACGAACACATTGTATCTTGAGCGTAAAATACCCAACAAAACAAAGCCCTTAATCTTGTCCAATTTATGCTGATTAGAAACAGAAAAAATGTTTAGTAGTCACAAATCCATAGAGGGAAAAGCAGCCAACCAGAGCAGTCCTCTCATATAGATATCCATATACATATAAAAACCTATAACTACAGATGATATCTATAGATTTATTTATAAATTTTTATGTGTGTAATTAAAGAATATGAATCGCCAATATGGCAGGAACAGATAATGTTGACCAAGAGAAATGAAAATCTGAGTTTAAATGGGTTATACTGATTACACTGCCTACATGGGGCTTAAAACTTGTAGTAGTTTTACAGCTGACATGATTAGTTGCTAGCAGTCCATTCTTAGGTATGTACTTAAATAAGGGTATTACAAATAAGCAGAGATAGTAGGTATTTCCTATACTTTAAGAAATAGTTGTCTTTAGGGAAATGAAAAGTTATACTTATTCAACTAAGTATAGAAATTAACTCCATTCAATTCAAGTTTGAATCAAGTTCCAAGCACTTGCTTATTTTAAGAATAATTATTTTATTTACTTTTCATTTTACTTACTGGATAATTTTTCCTGGATATAAAATTAAATTTTTTAATAGAAATATAAGCATAACTATAGGGGATAAATACAAAACCCTTATAAAATGTTCAGAAAAATCTCAGAAAGACAAAGTAGTAAATTGGCATACTGAGTTATAAAGGGCTAAAAACTTGATTTGGATCTACCACAAAATCATAACAAACATAGATTTGAGCCCATGGACTTTAGTTTCCAAGTTCATAACTCAAAATTTTCTTTACGTTATTTAAAACTCTGTTTTACTTTGAGTAAATGTATCCCTACAAACTATAATCTACTCTAACAATGTATTTAACTTTAATGGCATGAGTTTTTTTCAAGAGCAAGGCAATTTTCAAATAAATGATCTTACATGGATATCGATACTTACTTTGTGAAAGTAAGTCATTTCACTTTACCAAAATATAGCTAACAGAACATAGAGCATTTATACTTGTAATGTTTACAGAAAATTATTTCTAGAAAGAGTTTAAACATATATAAAACAGAATTGTCTTTGTCCCAGACCTAGACATAGAGTTAAAATAGATTGACATGTCCCTCCTACTTACCAAGGTTAGAAAATGTTACCAGTTATCTGTCCAAGTAAAATATTAGTCACCCTAATTCCTTAAAGAATCTGTTTATTATTGTCATTTATCCCCTAAATTTTTATTCATATTGACAGAAGGAGAAGAATTTGGACCATGTCCTAGAACTTCGGTATACATGTAAATGACTTGAGTTAATATTCTTGATTTATTTACTGAAAATAAAACGACATCTCCACCACATGGAAAAAGTTCTGCTCTCAGCACTGACAGGTTCCCTGTGTAGGAGAGGAGTCTCCCCTTTACTAGCTCATCAGAGGATACATGCAAATGTGACCGCTCTGATGAAGGGGAAGCATTGCCCACCATATGGTCCTCCTCAATGGATCCACATGAGGAGGAGCTCTTTGCTGACAGAGAGCTGAGCAGGGAACAAAGTGAACACCTGGTCAGATAAAAATCCATCAGGATATATGAAGTGGCTGCCCAGTCTCCAAATTATTTGCAGACATCAAATCCAAAATGAAATGTGCCCCTCTTGCATATTTCAGTAATTATTATGGTGTTAGGATGTGTATGACATACTCCTAAATGGAAAAAACCTCCTTTATTGGCTGGCATAATCTTTAAGTCCGCAGAAGGTAATAATAAGAAGTGAGCAGAGCATGAGAGATGAGAAGTTGAGTTTTCCCTGTCTACCTGTCTTGTCAGAGGGCAAAGCAGCACAATGAGGATTCAGGGAGATTCATTCACCCTTCCTTGTTCTCGGCCATTTGGAAGGATGCCAACCTGAACATAATGAGTCTTGCTGCCCTTATAAGCTCTCAAGAAGCTGTGGATCAAACTCTCCTAGGAAGCTTCAAGGAGAAAGGCATGGAAGATGTGATTGAACAATAAGGCGAATGTTTAAATTTTAAAAACGCAGTATAGTAAAAGACACGTGACCATTAAGCCCCCTCAAAAGACCTCTGTTCACTTCAAACACACTTATCAAATGGGCCGTTCTTGCAAATGTCTGAAGTGGTTCTGGAAAGTCCTCTTTCATGTCTTTAGTTGCTCTGTCCTGGCTGCCTCAAGGTTCTGAATCAATTCAAAATGTTTACCTTTCATTGTCATTTTGTTTTGCAGAAGATTCAGAAACAGCATGGTGCCAGATCTGGTGAATAAGGTGGATAAGAATGTTTTTATGAGCCTGCCTTTCCACTGTTGGATGGCACTTGGCAGCAGGACTTACCTAATTTTGATCATGTCTCATAAAGATGCCAAAAAAGGACTTCCAGAGCTGATTCAGAAAGTGGTAAGAATTGTATAATAAAAATATTCAAAGTGAGGGGAGTGTTTTGACGGGGATGAATAAATCTTTCAATGGAACTTTTACTGTAATTTTTAAAAATTTAAATGTTCACTATATATTTTGATCACTTTTTGTAAGTAGCCAGTTAGCCCTTCTCCTTCTTAGCTGCCCTGATCAGCTTTTCTTTGCACTTCTATATCTAGAGCAGAACTTCAATATTGGCTGATAAGATGATGGCCAGGTGACAGGTAGAGGTTGCTTATCAGTAGGTGCACCAGCCCATGGCAAGTTCATAAGGCCTTTGCAATGAATGCCCCAAAAGCAGAAGGGAAACCTTGAGTCTGTAAAAAAGCACCTTAGCCTATAAACTTGGTCAGCCTGGGCAAGTGCTCAAAATGGCAATTTCAAGGCCAGACTAATGAGCTAATAAATTATAGTCACTTCACACACAACATGGTATGATTTTTCCTGCTGAGTTGAATCAGGTAATAATCCAGACTAACCTTTAAAAACTGACTTGAAATCTCCCAATAAGTTGGTCAGAAAGATTCAGCCTTTATTTTAGATACAGAGGCCTAAATGTGCATCCTTTTGTGTCAGAAATATCTCTAGAGCAATAGCAATTTTGTCCCCCAGAGGACACCTGGCAACAGTGGAGGGCATTTTTGGTTGTGGCAACCGGTACAGTGTGTGTGTTTGTGTGTGTGGGGGGTGGTTATTACTCATATCTAGTAGGTAGATGCTGAGGATGATATTAAATACTGCACATTACACAGAAAACTCCCTTCAATATGGAATTATCTGCCCTGCAATGTCAATAGTGCCAAGGTATTATGAAGAAACTCTTCTCTGGATAGTAGGTAAATCACAGCTAATTTGGCCAAGAAAAATGAGCTGGGAATACTTGGCTCCTAATTTGAGAGGCAGGAATGGGCCAAAACCACAAGTTTTACTTGGGTTCCGCTGGGACACTGGTCAAGTAGCATCTCCACAGAGTCCTGTTGAGAATAATACATTTATCCAGTGCAAGTGACCAAAAAGAAAAAGCAGTAAAATTGTCACTATTTCTGGCAGACAGCCCCATCATCTTGAATAGTATGATGTGTCCTGCAGATGGGTGAAGATTTAACGAGCATGCTCAATTAGCTCCATTCCCACTACCTAGGGTGAAAGCCATCACATCAGTATATCGCCTCAGGCCCTGGGCTCCTTTTAATCTGCCCAAATTCATAACAAAATTAAGCATCACTAAAGTAAGTCATTCCAGTTTCTCTGAGAACCTGATGGGCCAGTTGGGCTTATAGGCACATGACAAAACAATGGTAGTTCATTAACCTTTCTGATCAGTAAATACTATCAGCTCTTTCAAGGAAGTAATCTGTGAAGACTTGTACTAATTATGTTTGTATGTTTCAATTTAGATAGATCTAAATGTTGGAGGGAAAAAAACCAAAAGTGTAACTAAAAGGATGTGTATATACATGGATGTGAGTTTTCCAGATAGGGCTTTTAAAAAATATCACACGTGGTGATAGCTAATAATAATGACAGGAAAGGGACAGTTACACCAGTTTACTATTTTCATCTCATCTCAATAAAAGTTCTCTCCATAAAAGTTCTGCCCTAATAGCAGAAGTTCTGATGACAGAATACCAATTTAGAATCAATTTTCCTCTGATCAAAATTTCATCAAACTTAAAAATAAGGAGGTCAGAAACTTTTAAATCGAGGACTGAGATTTGGCAGTCCTACTTGTTGAGGATTTCAAGAATTCAGCTAAAACCCATGACATGATTTATCCTTCTGCTTCCCTAGAAACCATGCCACACTGGAAATCCTCCACATGCTCAAATGTATCTTTGGAACCTATTGAGGATACTGAAAATCATCCCTGCTGACACCCACAACTTACCCTTTATAAAGAGTTAGAGCACTGATAATTTCAGCATGAATGCAACTCCCAGAGCAGTATGTGATAATCAGGCGGCATGACAACACCTCTCTCCCATTCCTGTCACCTGTGATTGCCTTATAACCACATGGTATAAGAACTGGGTTTTCCCCCATGGTATTGGGACAGGTATGAAATGTCCACATTCTCTTCCTCTCATGGCTCCCTATTCATGCTAGTCAGTGATGAGATGCTCACCCCAGAAAGCACTTTCTCCTCTCCCTATAGGGTGACAGCAACCCACATGGTGAAAGGAGCCCTAAAGGTGTCCAAATGCATACTCTCACTAATAAGCTATTTTGAAGGCTTTGGACAAAGAAATGGGTCCGCAGGTCACGAGCAATAAAGATAATGAGCATTTGCACTGTTAGGTGCCATTTCCAACTAAATCAAACTCTGTGGCCAGTAAGAAAAGGGCCAGGGAAAAAAATCAAAAGGCAAATCTGCTGAGAAGGCCAAACGAGGCAATCTTCCACAATCCCACCTCTCATTTTTTCAATAACACCAAGAAGAAAGCAGAAATAGCAAGGGGTGATTTTTTTTTCTCCTATATAAAATACAGTGGGATAGAAAAGTCTAACTATCCACCCAATGACAATTGTCAAATTCTGTTGCATGCTGTGAGAGGTAGTAAAGAAACTTTGAAAGAGACTGAACCTAAATTGGTTACCTAAGGACAGCATGTTGGGACCACAGGATTATCCTGACCACACCCTTATTTTATAGATGAGAAGGCTGCAGCCCAGGGAGGGTGGATTAGTAACTCAAGGTCAAACAGTTCTCCAATAAGAGCATTGGATCACAAAACTTCTCACCATTCCATGTTGCCTCTCTTTGTTGCTCCACTAAGATATCACTGGAATGTACTGTCTGAGTCCAAGGTTGCCCAGTAGAATTTGACAGTCAGAAGCAGTAATGCTTCCTCATTTCCAATCCAAACTGGGTATTAGAACTTTGAGCTGATGCTTCCTAGCCAAGAAGATATTTGTCTGAGGCTGAGCAATCCCAAAAGTCAATACAAGATTCCTGTTTGCTAAGGGCTTAGTGCGCAAACTGGGTCTTCTGGGAGCCTGTATGTATAGATTGTACCTTTGACAGAAGCCCAAGTGGAGAAGCTGATGAAGGCAACTGTCATTAGTCTGTGCCTTTTACCTCGTCCATTTCAATTGTCTCCTGCTCTTTCCTGAGCTCACAAGAGAGCTGCACAGCCTGCAGCACTAAAGAAAGGAGGCCCCTTAAGCTCCTGGGACTTGAGCTCCTAGCTGCAAATTTCCTTTCATTCAAAAGAACACTCTCCACCTTTTTTTTTTCACAGCACAACACTTAGCATGCCCACGAGGGTGGGAAAGTGTTTCTCACCAGGTATAAGCTGTAGGGTATATTTGAAAATTGAGATTTCTGAATTGCAATTGGCATCTCTCGGTGCCTTTTAGATGGGGACCATCTAACTGCAAAGTGACATTTTGTGATCCTGACATGAAGGAGACTCCATGAAAAACTACAATCAATCAATTTCTAAAACGCAGGCTCAAGAAAGGAAGACCTCACATTAGACCTAGAAGAACTTGTATGATTTTTTTTTTGTCAAAGGAATTTGACAAGGGACATTCGTGTTTCAGATAATTCTCCCTCCCTAGCTCTCTTATTGCTATTACCATGAGCAATATCATTCTTTTCCCACCGCAGGAAACTTTTGTGAGCAAAATACCATTGAAAATCTTTACTTTCAAATCCATTCACTCCTGGCAAGAAAGAAACCTGGATGAACTTTTAGTGTATCCAGCTGAGTAAATGAGTGACCTTTCATTGATCTAATTTACTTGTCTCTTTTTATCCACATATGATTTGTGTTATGTGGCTATTGAAACCAGGCCTTTGTCTTCCAGCACCTGGTAGTCCTTCCTGGTCATCAGTTAAGACTCACAGCCCATTGGAAACGAGAGGCGTCTTCCCTTTGTAGAGGTGGAGAAGCCCTGGAAGGAACTGTGGCTCCACATGGGGGCAGAGTCTTAACTGGAGCCCTGGAGGGAACTCGATACATTTCCCAGCACCCTCTGGGTAGCTTAACTGTCCATAAATGTGTGGCCATAATACTCAGTCCTTGCTAACCACATAATTGCTTTTCTGAACCCCTTTCTTGGCAGTCGTGTGCTTGCTCCTGGAGCTCTTGGAAAGGTGGCCAAAGGAATAGAAAATAGGGGTAGGACAGCAGAATGAAGAGGGAGAAAGGGCCAGTGATGGAGGAACGATTGAAAGTTCTGACATCTTAATCAAGCATTCTTGAGAACATGGTGAGGCAGTCATGTGGAGCAGACAGTAGAAGGAGGCAAAACTGGAGGCCATAGGCTGGTGCAGGCGTCTTTCTAAGGTAAATTCAGAAAGCAGAGCAGGTGAGGGCATGTGTTTTGCCCTCTGTCTGTTATAGGTAAGAAGCCAGCTTTATTACTCTATAGATGTGTGGAAAATTTATTTCCCTTCTTGAAAGGTCAGTTTTCTCATCTGTAGAATGGGATGAACAGAAATCCCTATAGTACTATGGAGATTCTATGAGAGTCACTGCAGCATTCCAAGTTCTAAATGCTCACTTACAACTACAAACACTTAAAACAGTGCTCACCTATTCTAGGCACTGCTCCCTTATGTATTAAAACCTTACAAGAATTCCAAAAGGGAAGTATTACTTGTTGCTTCTATTTTATGAATAAGGAAACTAAGATACAGAATGGTTTAGTAAATTAAATTATGGTCAGGACTCACCCAAACTCCACCTCCAGCAACTATGCTCCTTATCATTCCTTTAATTAGAGTAAGTGAGATTCATCATAAAGGCCACACGTTAGAAATGGAGATGGACTTTGGATATATTAAGGCCTTGGGGACTGATGAATATAAGAATGGAGAGTAAAGGGATCACCTTGTGGCCCCTGCATGGGAGTTTATGGTATTTCTAAGCGTGGTGATGAGTCTAGAGAAAGAAACAAGCTTGGAATCTGCAGAGCAAGTCTGTTGGAAATGCTTAGTGGACAGGTGAATAGAAGGACCTGGAACTCAAAAGCCAAAGTAGGACTGGTGTTTGGATTCGAGGTCATCAGAAAATATGCAGGATCTGAGTCAGATGAGTGGGTGAGTCACAAAGGGCAGTGTGCAGAGTGGGGAAGGAAGAAGGCTGAAGAGGGTCACTTTGGTTTAGGGCAGGGATATAGCATCAATATTTAAGAGCCGAACAAAGAGGAATCCTTAAAGGAGAGCGAGGAGGAGTGGTTGGAGAAAGAGGGTGCTTAGTGGAAGCCAAGAAAACAGGTTCTCAACAGTGTTTCCCTAGTTTGAAATAGAGCTCATAAAACTAGAAAATAGAATAGTGGTTACCAGAGGCTGGGGAGGAGGGTAGTGAGGAGAGAGAGATGTGTAGAGTTCATTAAGGAGAATAAAATTACAGGTAGACAGGAGGAATAAATTCTAGTCAGATGTATTACAGTATGATCACCAACTAGTTAATGATGATTTACTGTAATTCCAAGAAGGTAGAAAAGAGAATTTTGAATGTTCTTTGTCACAAATGATAAATATTTGGGGTGATGGTTATACCAATCACCCTATTTGATCATTACTCCTATCTATGTATCATAATACCACATGTACCCCATAGATATGAATAATCATTACATGTCAATTAAAAATAAAATGAATATATAAATAGAACTATCATATAATTGAGAGAAACACTTCATCTTTCTCCACTTACTCACAAAGCACAAAGAATTTTAAAAAATAATGTAGATGGATTGAGTCTACCAGCTCATTTCCTGGGAAAATAAAAGAGCTTTCATCACGAGCTGAGGGGAGTCAGTTTGACCAACCTTCTCCTCTTCTCTATCTCTGAGGTTATCTTCTTCTCCGTAGAGCTGGTCCACACAGTGCAGCTAGGATTAAGAAGGTACTTCTTATGGACCCAAACTCCCTCCATATCTATCCTGCATTACTTTTTAAAGTCTGAGTCATGAAATAGTTGCTTGTGTATCAGTTTAATCACTCACTAGATCAAAACTTCCCTGACACCAGGGGCCATGTCTTATCATTTCCGTACCCCTAGTGCGCAGCACGTGCTGAGTAGATGCTGCATAGACCATAAATGAACATAAATGAACTTAAATTTTTAGGGAAAGCAAAACAAGTCCATTTGAGTCATCTGCCATCTTTATTCGAGTTTCAGCCCTGGTTCACTCTGCCTCTCGGGAAAGAGAAAGCACAGAGTTTCCACATCTGTAAAATGATTAAAATAGCAAAACCAGTGGGAATTAAATGAGATTGTACACAGGAGGTGCTTAAAATGTGGCAAGCACACGATACTTGTTACTGTTAAATGCCAGCTCCTCAGCTTGAGGGACAGCCAAGCCCCTCTGCAGAGGGTTTTAGAAGTCCCCTGCCTTCTCTGGCCTTTCCATAGGCCACTCGCAGACCCAGGGGTCCCAATCCCCAACCCATTCCTGTAACTCCTGTCCTACAGGATTTACAGCCTGACTGTGACAACTAATTTTGGAACTGTAATGCCTCCTGTCATCTTCCATAAATTTGACATAAATAAATCACAAAATCCCCTTTTTATATCGCTTTTTATCTTGCTACGCTTCTTGTTTCTTTTGGAAACAGTTTTTATGGCAAATGCAGAGTGTAAATCCACCCGACAATAAAGCATGCCAAACAAGCGTGTAGAACAGGCACCTGAGAGGAAATTACCCACCATTTGCAGAGCTCGACACAATTATCAGCAGGATGTTCTGGAGTGGGCCTATTAAACGCACTGCACTGGATTCCTCACACACCATTTGCATAGCCCCAACGTAAACAATACCGTTCAACAAAGGAAAACGGGCCCACACTCGTCCGTGTCTCCTGATGGCCTCCTGCAGCAACATGAAATCTAAATCTCACGCCCCTTGGAGAGATCACCGGCCTAAGGCAGTGCTGTCCAGCAGAACTTTCTATCAGGCAGGGGATGGTCTGTACCTCTGCCCTCTAACATGACAGCCATTAGTCCTATGTGGTATTGGGCCCTTAACATGCGTATGGTGAGATAGAAGAACCAGACTTTTAATTATAAGTTTAGTCAGTTTAAACACAAATACCCCTACAGGGCCGGTGAGCACCATAAGGACAGTGTAACAAAGGTTGTTTAAGACATCTTCCATTTCAAATACCGTGTCCCACACATCCATAGTGGCATTACCAGAAATCACATTAAGTATCCACTGAGCACTTTCTCACCTGTCCTGCCTGCTTTCATCCTGAGAGTAGTTACCGCTCTCTCCATCACTTCGTTGAGGGATTTGAAGCTCAGGTGGTTTAATTACAGTAACAAGTCCAGGGTTTCTAGCCTCATCCGTGATGGAACTGGGATTCAAACCCAGGTCTACCTGTCAAAGCCAGGTTGTTTTCAGAGTAGTTTTTAGATCAGGCATTTGGCCTTGATGTTATTATGGCTGAAGTGTGGAGCAACCAGTGCATGAATTTGTTAGCAATGTGGGGCTCACACTCAGAGGAAAGAGCATCTGTCTAGCAACAGAGCGGGCCTCTCTCTCAGTGCGCCTTCCTGCACAGGGGCTGTGGCTATCAGGCCGTGCATTTCCCAGTGTGATTCTTCATATGTGTACAGAAAGAAGTGTCTGCCCCTGCCTACTTCCCAGACTTGTTGAGAGCAAGTGTGAGAGTTATTTGAGGATGAACTAAAGACTAAAAGTGCTGTGCAGATGAAAGGCCTTATAATTAAAGGAAATTCTGATGAATCCTACCGCACCCTATTTATTTCCTGCCCAAGTTGCCACAAAATCCATGTGAAATATCATTACCCACATCGATACTTACAGAACGTCCCTAAAAGCCTACACTCTGTGCAACAAAATTAAAGGAATGCATCCCGTGGCCTTTTTGTAATACCAAATTAAAGCAATGACAATCCACAGAAGAAAATCCACCCCAGCGCGCACCGATTATTAACATGTTAATTTCTGTGTCCCAGCTTTTGAAAATGATTCTGGGAACTACTTATTGAATTTTTAATTTGCAGATTATCGACCAAATTGGCTGCAGTGGCTCTGAGCAATGAGGCCCACATGTCAGCTGGGCAGGTAAAGCAGATGGGCGCAGAACACAGCCACGTGCTTTCTGACAGGCCCAGTCTGCCTACCCATGATTGAGCTCCTCACTGCTTCTGACAGACTCAGGTCCAAGAGAAAGCATCTTCTATTCCCCACTTGTGTATGTGGGGAGGAGAGGGATAAAAGAAATCTATCCTAAAGATGCTTCTAAACATTTTCCCACAATCTGAATCTCTGAAGCCATTGCCAGCTTTAGATTTGATTGTATAAACCCTCCCTCCCTC